>LGTU01000602.1:0-22116 GCA_001314425.1 Phytophthora pluvialis | reverse complement strand
CCTGTGTTGGATGCCATTTACCTACGCACTGGAGCGATAGATCAGCAATTGTACGGGTACTCAACATTCATGGCCGAGATGCGCGAGATGGCGCACATTTTGTCTGCGATGACGCAGAATTCGCTGGTTTTGATCGAAGATCTGTGCCGGGGCACTTCAACGTGTACGTAGCGTGGCGGCAGATTCTCGAGCATCCTCAAATTTGTTGATCGATTTGTTGTGCTGTGCGTGTTTCGCTTTATTCAGCCGAAGGAGTCGCGCTCGCTCTATCCATGTGCCAGCATCTCATGGAGTCGAAGACGCTAACGTGCTTCTCGTCGCAGTGGCGTGAATTGACCGAGAAATTAGCAGGACAGCCAGCCACGGTCTCTCCGATGTGGGGCCACTCAGACAGCAGAATCCATTCAAGACCCGATCGCAAGGCATCTCAAGACCTCGCTGAGTTTGAAAAGTTGATGAGGGACTGTGATCTGCCTCCAGACCTCATTTCCCTCATCAGCGAAGAGATTCACAAATCCTCAACTGACTAAGACCAGCACAAAGCGAATATAAAACTGTATTCAAGTCGAAGTTTATCCACGAAAAGAGATTTCAACGTCGGGTACCGCCTAAATGTGCGGGGACGATCGACTGCGAGGTGGACATGTAGGTGGTACGCTGCTCCCGTGCCGCACGCAATCTCTTGAGCTCTAACTGCTTGCGCCTGTCAGACTCATCGCTCGGGGTAGCCCCCTTCAAGTTGGCAGGTATAGCACGACCGTAGTCGTGAGATGTCAGAATGAACTTGGTAGCCTGCTCAGCAGCCGTTGGGAGGTGTGCTTGACCATGCTCGAACATGAGGTCGTACGAGAGTCCCTGGCGAAGCATGTTTCGTTCGACCAGGTTTTCAGCTGGCGCATGCGCACACTTGTCCGGCATATCGTGGGGCTGAATGAAACTGGCCAAGTACTCCGAGTGCTTGTTAATGGGCTTGGACGAGCTGTTCCGAGCCAACTGAGCACCGATGCGGTCTTCAACATAGTTGCCAATCTTCACGCCAGTGGAGAACGAGTTCTTGTGTCCGCAGATGCCATACCCGACGTCCATTGTGCCAGCCTAGCTGTATCTGTAAATGATAAGTAGAACGTGGTCTCCAGTGCACCACAAGTGCCGAGAATCTAGCAATGAAGACAAGAAGCACAGGTCACACGACATCTTCCAGTTCACCTAAAATAGTTGTGCTTTTTTATCCAGCACAATGCCGCTAGTGACCGCTAGATGTTTCTTACCTCGCTGCCTTATAACGTAGAGCAAACCTGGCCAGCGTCGCCGCAGTTAAACGCATGGCACTCGGTACAGGTAGATCCACGACGACCCTTTCTCCGTCATGAAGGGCACGGTCGGAACGACCTTTACCGGCTGCCACTGGGCAATCTGGAACACGTACGTGACTACTCGCGTTCCGGGCCGCAGCTCCTCCTGCAACATCCGAGCGATCTCCTCATGTGGTAGGAAGAACAGCACCACGACGTCTGCGTCGCGCATGTCAAGTTCCATAAAGTCCGCATGCACGATCTCAACGCGCTCCCTCAATGCCGTCGCTGTATCACAGCTCTTGTCGCGCCTCACCTCGTGCTCCGGACGTCCGTTTGCTTGCTCCTCTTCTTGCTCTGCTCTGTCCATGACCCGACGCCTCGAAAGCCTCACGAGAGCCTCGTCCAGCTCAACGCCGCGAGCTTTCTTGAGCTCTGGACACTGCACGGCCGCTTCGATGACGACGCGACCGTCACCACTGCCAATGTCCACCAGCGTGTCCCCAGGCTGCAGACCCGCCACCTCCAGCATTGCGCGAACGGCCTCGAGCTTTGCCGGCACAAAAGGGGACCAGGCTGCGTCAACAGCAGGATAAAACACGGTGTGAAGGGATCAGAACGGGCGAATGTTGACGTGTTTGACCGTCCACAGCGGCGGGAACTGCACCAAAACGCACGCAAATTGTTCCGAGCACGCTCCACATGCACTCGACGACTTTTGTTGCCTCGGAACTGAGCTTGGAGCTTGGTGACGCCGCCTATGGCGCCATCAACGTCCATGCCGATCTTGGTGTGCCTCTTCGCGGTCTCGACTGATGCGACGCATTAGATTTTGTCAGATGCGAAGTGAGATTATTAGCGAATCCGGTGTAATGGTAGCTTCTCGATTTGAACCAATCATAGCGATGTGGAGGTGCCGACGTACGCCAATGGTGTCTTTTGTCGTACCATAGCGTCCGTCATGCACTCCGAGGCGTGGCTCGCGCTGCACCTGCCGCAGCTGGCGCACTACAACGCGCCGCAGCATCTCCACCGGCAGATTTACGACTGTGTGCATGAAAATGAGGGCGATTGGAGCGATCTGGACGCCGTGGCGACGACCCAAGCGACGTCGGAGACGTCTCGGGCCGGTCCCAGTCGCCGTAAACTGCGCGTGGAGGCCACGATGCCGCTCTCAGAGGCGACAAAAGTGCTGCGGGTTGCCCACGAGTGGGAGTTTCAGTCGGTGCTGGACGCACAGTCGCAGTTGAGGCAGGACGGAGAATTGCGCAGCAAGATGGAGAAGTTGGTCAGCGAGGTCATTGAGGTGAAGAACGAGGACTTGGAGTTGGAAGAGGAGAGCGACGTGGAGAAGGAGGTGGAGAGTATCGTGAGGCAGCTGCACTTGCTGGCGTTCTCCATTCGTTTTGGAGCGGCGTCGGACGATATGTCGTACTACGTGCTCAATGCGCTCTGCTCCAGGTATGTCGTCGTCGTGACCTGTTTGTCTACATGTAGTTAGTTGCTGTATACTTACAGCCTTTGTGGGTTTGTATGAGTTTAGCCTGCGTGAAAACGACGAGGAGAGCAATCTCAAGGTGATGCCGATTTTCTGCATGGAGCAGCAGAAGCTTTTCTCAGTTGCTTGGACGACGAAGGATGTTCCGTCAGGAGCTGAGCTGGTGCGGCCGTACGCGGGTAAAATCTCGCTGATGGGGCTGTGCAAGAAGAGTTACTGGGAGGCACGCTTTGAGGCTGAAGGCGAGTTTGATTGGTACTGTGAATACTCGCATATTCGGGAGCTGCTCGCCTCGCATATCTCGAAGACTGGAAGCATGCTGATTGCAGGTACGGGCACGAGCCGCCTGCCTGCAGATATGGCTCTGGACGGCTATTCGGACGTGGTCGCCGTGGACTACGCTGCGAATGTGATCCAGAAAATGCAGGCTCGCTCCAAGGAGAATGCGTGGGGTGTCCAGTTTGTGGAATCGGATCTAACGCAGATGAAAGACTGGGAATCGAGCTCGGTGGACTGCGTGATCGACAAGGGCTGTATGGATGCGATGCTTCTAAAGCCCGAGACGGACGCGGTTGAAACAAATTGGAAGCTCGTAACACCAGATTCGCCTGACGACCTCAGCGACGCGAAGAGCAGCATGCAGCAGCTGGCGCGTATTTTGAAACCCAATGGCTTGCTCTTCTTCCTGACATTCGGCAGCCCGAGCAACCGAGTGAATATGTTTGACTGGGTGTTGTCAGACGACGAAGACCCCATGGAGTGGAAGATCCTGCAATGTCTGGAGATGTCTCCGAGGAATAGTCAACACACCTTTGTCACGCGCTTCTACCTGTTTGTCGCAAGGAAGAAGCTCACGTAGCTGTCCATGTCGACCTTGTATCAATAGATCGTATGCAAGACTGCGCCGGGCTTCTGGGTGATACTTTCTAGAAGTAGCTTTAATGGAGCTCAAAACGGCGCTGAAGCGGTCATACTTAGATCCTCTCTCACTCACTCCTGGTCTTCCATGGGGGGAATACAACTCATTTCCGCGTATTCGCCGCCCAGTGTTCGCATCAGATCCTGCCACAATTCTGCAGGTGCGTTGAGCGCGAGGGACACGGGCGCTTTCACAGCCACCCACGACCCCTGCTTCAACTCGGTGTCCAGTTGACCAGCAGACCAAGCGGACACTCCACTCATAAACACTACGTCCGTCTGCTTGGCCGTCTCATCGTAAATTGCCCTCGCAGCGGCATCCAGATCTACGCCCACAAAGAGACTCGGGTCTTGAGCCGTCGGGAAGTTGGTCGTCGCCACGCGCTGGCCGCCAAACTCCGCCCTGCCATGCAGAACCTCTGCATTCCTCGTGAACACGGGCCCTCCCTTGCGAACTGTACTCGTTCCGAAGGCTCGCATCACTCTTGACGGCACCTGGAACGCGCGTCCCAGCGGCTTGTCCGTCACCTTATTCACGATGAACCCCTTGGATCCTTCCGGCTTGTGCTCTGTCAGGATCACCACCGAGCGACTGAAGACTCCTTCCAGCAGCGGGTGAGACAGCAGAAACACACCCGACGCCGCGTCCCTGCTCAAGTCACAGAGACACCAACACTCTTAGCTCCCTCTCATCTTCACATCTAGGAACCTCTGCGTACTCTGCCAGTTGCACGTCGTCGAGCGTCCACGTCTCGAGCGCCTTCGTGGGCGGCAGCTCCAGGTCTTTGGCCTCCGCCAGCGAGTCGTTGAGCGCCCGCAGCGCCACGAACGCCGTGTCGACGCCGTCCGCGTCACCTGCAACCGGCTGCGGCCTGCGGAACTCCTCGCGCACCAGCTGCACCAGCGACGAGCGCCTCGCGTCCGGCAGGTAGAAGTGGCGACCACCGAGGTAGCGCATCAAAGAGCGGTTGAAGGCCTCCACGTGTGGCAGTCGCGTCCTCGAGCCCGGGGAGAACGGCGCCTCGCGCAGGTCCGTCGACACGAGCGCGCGCAAGGACGCGTGGCTGTCCAGGAGCTTCGCGGCGGCCACGAGCTCCCGGTACAGCGCCCTGGTCAGGCTCATCGCGGTCGAAAATGGGCGAGCGTGATTAGCTTACATGAAACGTACATCGAATAGGGAGTACCGTGGAAGGTCAGTTGAAGACATTCGTCGCATGTTTTCAACTGATCACGACTGGTGATCGCACTGGGCAAGATGTTGGCTGCTGATTCTGAGATGCAGGGCTGCTATAATAATAGTTGGTGTCGCACTGCCGAGTTGGACCAACTCAGTTGGTGGGCAGTCGACGCCTGCACCAACTTCTGGATGCACTCCAGATCAAACTGGAGCTGCGTCGAGGCCTGCTTTGCTCTGCGCCTAATTTGGTTCACGCTCGTTCTCGAAAGGAGATTGAAGGCGCCTCGCCTCCATCGAAGTTAAGTTAAACGTCTCCATCACGCTGAATAAGGCGTTGCGACCTATTCTGCGACGATTGATAGCGAGCGCCTATCCTCGATGGTGTCACAAGCCAGCAAGCACATCGAAGCCGGCGGTTGGCCGTCACGCCACCTGCGGCCGGACGTGATTACGCGGACGCCTGTAGCTGCACACCATCGGTGGAGCGCGCTCCCAATCCCATGTCGGCGACGGCGCCGTCGTCCTTGGCCAGAGTCACACACGCCGCCTGCCGACCTGCACGGAGCAATGCATTCTCGTGCCCAGATTGTAGCGGACAGCGCTTCTTGAAGTGCATTTCAGAACGACCCCCGCTTTTGGGCGATGTCGGTCGGTCGCCCGGCTATGCTGCTCGAGGGTGGAATAGGGCGTTTCCTGGCCCTTTCTGCGACTCATTATCAGCCAATGGCTCGTTCTCGTAATCAAAAATCACAATTTCAGCCAATCGGCGCAATGCAGGAACGCAATCGGCGGCCATAGCGCTCATTTGCGGAAGAGCTGTGCAGTTATCAGTTCGTGGCCATGCGCGAGGAGACCCACGTCGCCGCGCTGGAGGACGACGAGCCCCTCGAGTTCTACCCGCTGGACCAAGAGCAGCAGCATGTTGAGGAGCCGCCCGAGCTGACCAGCACCCGCCGCAGCCGCGTCGAGCAGCCGTCCGTGGAGACCGTGACGAGCGAGCCCTGGACGACGTCTCGCGACCACGTCGCGCTGCAGTTCTTCTGGCAGGGCTACGACGCCTACGTGACGTGCAAGGACAAGGAGAGCGTGGCCCCGTGCTTCTACAACGCGCAGTGCGCCGGCCAGGCCGCCGACAACGAGTTCGTGCAGATCGTGCCCGTGAACGAGGTGCGCGAGCGCCACATCCTGGACGACATGCGCGTGCAGCTCGTGTCCGCCAGCTCGGGCAAGTACCTGCGCGCCACGCATGTGTCCAAGTACCTCAAGTGGTCGCGCACGCGCGATGAACAGACCGTCTTCGTGATCCAGATCGGCGACCGCAAGCCGCTCGCCGCCAGCTCCAAGTTCACCATCACCAGCTGCTTCTGGCCCGACCGCGCCGTCGGATTCACGCAGACCTTCCCGCTCGGAGGCGGCCGCGAGGTCAACAAGGCCATTGGCTTCCTGACGCTCGAGAAGAGGAAGAACCAGGCGCCTCTGCTGTTCCCCATCCGGTTCCGAGCGGTCCTGCGCTCCCAGCGAGATGATCGAAGCTCCATGGCGGCCAGGTTCCGCCGGCCCACGCCGTTCGTGACTGCCACAGACATGCTGTTCATCGGCGAGGACGACGCGGACGGAGTGAGCGACATCCCGTTGGCCCGAGTGGCGTCCCCGCCTTCGTCGGCCTCCAGTTCTACCGCAGACCGCGCGTCGATGGGCGAGCGCCTGTCCGGCCTCGAAGACGATGTCTGGGAGAACTGCACGTTCTGTGCCGTTCTGTTCCGCGCGCGCGGCGACCTCATCGCCCATATTCGCGACACGCATGGTGAGATCCTGCATCGCGTGTCCGTTCCAGGAACATTTTGCACGCGCTGCGGCACGAGGCGAGTCGCTGGCCGCTGCACACGATGCAACCAGGACGCCTAGAACGCGAGCGGAGGAAACGGACGATATTTAAGCTGGAGCGCTGGGCGCCACGGCACACGCGATCGCTCTTGTGGATGTATATTTGTATTTTGCCGATAAAATGAAAAGTAAGTTTCTTCGCGGCCGCACATTGAAGTACAAGTTGTTCTCCACCGGTCGTGATCAACGGCAGTTTGTCGACTATTGCCAGCACCTTCACGTTGCTGACATGAAGCGCCCATGCATTCCCATTGACGCCGTCGCACTGATCGCTCGCTCGTCGGCACCTTCACCCAACAAGCCTCACGAATACCGGCTTTCTGGGAATGCAAATGTAGAGGCTGCTTCAAACTTGAATTGTATGGGCAACACTTGGTTTAAACGGATCGGTACCACGGCCTATTCGATCCAGCAGGTGTTTCCGATTACGTATATGTATTGCAGCTTACGGTACTATCTTTTCTGCGGTCCTCGGTACTGCACTTTCTGGGGCCAGGCGTCCTTGGTCACACAGACGTGCTGCGCTTCGGCCACCAGAAGTGAAAAAGCAACGCTGACTGCAAGACGCAAATGGCCGAGAAGGATTGCACCGCGAAAGTGACCGAGGGCCCCGTGCTAGGCAAGTCCGGCAAGAAGATCTGCTGCTCGTGCCCGACCACCAAGCAGGCGCGCGACCTGTGCATCGTCACCAACGGCCAGGAGAGCTGCAAGGACATCATCGAGGCGCACAAGGCCTGCCTGCGCAGCGAGGGCTTCACGATCAAGTAAGCGGCCACTCTCTCCCTAGCACAGACAGCAACACGCACGTCGGAAGGCTGCGCGTATATATGAAGACCACGCGAGCGACTACAGCGTCAATAAGGAAACAACAACAGAGCGGCTGCCACTCGTGAAAAGCACACGGAAGTCTTGTTGTGTCATTTGTCCTGAGCTCTGGAACTTGTGTCTCTGGCATGGCTGCAATGCCACCACTTGATGCCGTCGTCTATAGCCCTTCTTCTTTGAGTGGAATGTAGCCTCGGCTCATGTGGAGAACCATGCGATGCCGGTGGAACGGAATATCCTTCTGCTTGAACGACAGCGGCTGCGGCGAAAACATTTCAGCAGTGGGTACGTGTTTGGGATAAATGATTGAAGGCAGGGAATTCTCTTGCTGCACGCACCTTGTTCAGAGCGAGGTAGTCCGCGAACATGCACGAGAAGACGCCGCAGTCGGATCCGTTGTTCTGCTGGGGCGTGTCGGGCGTGGTGGTGACTAGCTCCCAGCCTTCGTCGTTGAACTTTTGCTTCTTCTTGTGCTCCGACTCGTCGTGTAAATACCTGGAATGGAAAGGCGGAATGACAGTGAGCAATTACAATACAGTCCGCCGAAACAGTGATGGCCGCAACGCACTTCAGCAGCACTTTAAGGCATGCAGCGCCGCTTCCGTGCATGGAATCGTAGTACTGGATGCGCTTTTCCGTCATGAAGATGACAGCCATGCACCAGTGCATCTGTAAGGGACGAAGTACATGCAAAAGTTAATCTTGTGCTGGATCAATCTTAATTGCAATCGAGAAGCGCACTTACGTTGCCTACATTCACCGGCATAAAAATCTTGTCCATGGCGAATAGATCGATCTAAGCAGACACAATCGATCAACCATTGCCAACAGAAACTCAAGAATACGTCAAAGCAAACCTACCTTCCTTGTCCACCGGCGAACGTTGACGAAGTTATAGCCATTCTCCGATACCTTCGTATGGAAGAACGAGTTGAAGAAGTGGCTGCGTTTCTGTAAAACGCCTGCGTTGACCAGCGCCTCATCGCGATCGCTCATCATCTGGAAATAAAAGTTGATCACCTGGAATTACTCGTACACACGGTCAGCGATCAACCACACTCATTGTCGTCGTTTTGTATAGCGTAATTGCGTCCCACGAACCTCATCGTTCAGCCACGTCATGGGTAGCAGACACTGCAGATGACGGCGAGTGATGTCCACGTTGTATTTTTGAATGAGGACCTCCTCCATGGGACCTTCGTGGAGTGCATCTTCAACAATCTCGAGTAGCTCTGGAGGTAACTCCTTGTTTCGAGACTTCTCTTCTTCTTCATCAAAAACATCTTCAGCAATGTCGTATATATCTTCCAGTAGCACTTCCTCTAAAATCGTCTGTGCAAGGTAAGCCAACGCAAGAAGAGCATAAAAGTCAACACCTCAGCATTGCTCCGGTATAAAAACATGTCACGAACATTCGCCTCCCGCTTCGCAAGGCGGCTGTAGAACAGTCGATCTACATCGGAGGTGCGCGATAGGTGCTGAGCTCGAAGTTCTTCTATGAAAACAAAAACACACCGCTCGCTTTCAGTTAACACTGTAAATATACGCAATTTCTCAAATTCAGCGACCCACCTTCGAGCTCTGCAATTTCCTCTTCCCGAGACCTCGCTGTGAAACTGGTTTCATCCTTGCTCCTGCTGTTCACAATCGGCACTGGGGTCGCATCCTTGATATCGTCGTTGCTAGGCTGCGTACGCTCAGTCTCCTCCTGACACAAATATGCCAACCATCAATTCAAGTGCATGCAGTACACGCTCCATCAAGAATTGTACCTTTGCCTCGCTGTCACTGGCAGCCTGAACTTGCTTGACCTCTTTGGTAAACACACTATGCGTGTGCTCTTGCCGCTTCCCCATCATTCCGAGCCCTACTCCACCGCCAACACGTAGTGGATTTTTGCCTCCACGTAGCGTGTTGTGCAACTTCCTGGAAATGTCCCTGTCCTTCTTGCGCTGTTCGTGCGAGTGGTTCACCTTCTCGAATGGCACCTTCTGCTTCTTGGACGGCGAAGGACCGTACTCCTCGCTGTATCCCTGAAGACATCGTCGGTACTTGTCCAAGCTGAGCTGCTTCGGATCCGAAACTTCCTCACGCACCGACCGGAACGTGTGCGAGGGCAGCGGCGACTTGATCACATCCACGGGGGAGTCCTCCCTCAGTTCGCGACTGTGGAGCACCGCGTCCCTACAGCGGCGATGGTAGCGCCACGTATCCAGCGACTCCTGCGTCTCCTGCTGCAGTAGCATACACAGCCCGTCAGTTACAGCAGCCGCGCGGGGCTGACAAGGACGAGCAAGGATGCCACGCACCATTGGGCTCTGCCCTACAGCTCCCCTTTTAGTATCGTGCAAAAGGTTTGCACGATACTAAAATGTTGCGTTAAGATGACGAATGAGAGGTCTTGCGTAGCAGGATATTTGCATAACAATATTACATTAGGGATTGGAAACTTTACGTTACACGGGTGCAGCATGCTCGGGCATTATCTTTGACTCTTGGTGGCTGCCTGCCTGATAGGAAGCGTGTGCGCATGAACGTTCGCACACGCGCGGCACAACACTCGGCTGCATGATGCTGCCACTATTTCACAATTCCTTGGTAGCCTCGACGATGGCCGGGTGCCCGAGCACTTGGTTCGCCGACAGTCGGTGACGCGGGTCCTTCTCCAACAGTCCACGGATCAGCTCCTTGGTCTCTGCAGGGACCTCGTGCCACACAGGCAAGATGAATGACACGGGCTCAGCCTTGACGCGCTGTAGCACTTCGTCCTCGGTGGAGCAGCCTGTGAGGTCGAACGGGTGACGACCTGAAATGAGGATGTACAGGATGCACCCGAGCGCCCACATGTCCATGGCTGCCGTCATGTCCTGACGCTGCAGGACCTCCGGGGGCCAGTAGCACCGCGTTCCCGACAGGGTCGCCGTGTGCGTCTTGTCCGCCGATTCCGGCTGCGAGGGCCGTCCGGCAGAGCCGAAGTCGATAATCTTGAGCGTGACGTCTTCATTCTCGCTAGCGTCTCCACGTGTGCTGCAGCCGTTGCTGTCACAATTGATGAGCACCATGATGTTTTCGGGTTTAAGGTCGCGGTGGACGACATCCGCCTGGTGCATGAACTGCAATGCACTGGCCAACTGCGACACAAGCTGCAGCGACCACGTGGCATTCAGCGCGTGGTGCTTCTCCACGAACGAGTGGAGCGAGATGTCCGGCACGTACTCCAGCACGATGTAGTGGAAGTCGTTGTGGTAGTACGCTCCTTCATAGCCCACGATGCACTCGTGGCCGCCAGCACGTTCCAGACGCTCCAACGCCATCTTCTCGCGCTCCACCTCCTCCTGGTTGTCTGCGATGTCCTGCACCATCTTCACAGCCGCCACACGTCCAGACTGCTTGTGCACGCACTGCATCACGACGCCGAACGTGCCGCAGCCTAGCAGCTTCTTCGGTTCGTACTCGGCATCAAAGTAGCTCTTGTCGTCGTGTTCGTCGCACAAGTTCCAGTTGCCCAGTTCGTCACCCTCGCCGTTCTCTTCTTCACCCCCATCCAGCGCTCCGCACAGCGTCTCGCTACCTGTAATAGCAGTCATAGCCGCAGTCCCTACAGCCAGCAGCCCGCTGCGGCTCCACGCGCCACCTCCGCTCTCGTCTCCTGCCGCGTGTCGCCACGGACGCACGCAACATTGCGCAACATTCCCTGGACTCGCGCTCCCCGCTGGCAGCGTGAGGTCCGCCGCCAAGTGCAGCGCATTGCGCGCCAGCATGAGCGATCGCATGCCGCTGCCGCCCACCCGCAGCGCGCGTCGGACGCCTACCGCCGCGGCGTGCATCCCTTCGTCGCCGTCCCTAGTGTTCGCTTTCCTGCTCAGCCGCTTGGCTAATGGTCTCACGTTCTGTCTGTCGGTCGCTTCGCTTGCTGTTCTCTCCTGCCTGGTGCCTGCCTGAAGCGTCTCCTAGTGCGCACGTCCCATCAGCGTTGGAAATGATGTGACCCCTTGTTTCTGGAAGCGACTTGTGCGGTACGGCCACCGCTTTCCAGCAACCGTCCGTAACGGCTGTTTGTATGAAAACCACTTGGGAGCTGTCCCCTCTCGTGGCAACTGGTCGCGCGCAATAGATGGCGCCACATAGTGTATTGAAATGCAATGCAACATGCCAGGCGATGGCCGCCGAGTGTTCCGGACTAAACTACGACGCGAGGTGGTGTCGAGTTCTGCCTTGACGATGGATGGAGAATCTCATGGTCGAATGACTGGGCTGTGGGAAGATGGCACCGAGATGTGTGCGTAAAGTATGAGTATGCATAGAAACGGCGTGCTACGGTACGCTTTCGAGGGATTGCCGCCTCAAACGCGAGCCCATGGAGCTGCGAGTGCGCTCGGCCAAGCTGAAGGGCTTGCAGCCGTTCCCGACGTGGAATGGGACGATGGCTGCGCCCCCGGACGGCACCCGAGGACTGTGCAGTGTGCTTGGCGCGGACGGGGAGCTGATGCTGCTGCAGAATAGCCGGAGCGACGACGAACATGACAGCTGGCTGTGCGTGGTGAAGGTGCTGCCGCCTGCGGTGGAGAACCCCTCGAGCTTCTGCCAAAGCTGGTCAAACGATGGAGCAGTGGTCGTCACTGCTCACGACCGGAACGTGGTGTTCTACAGCAGCAAAGACTTTAAGGTGCTGGCGAGGCTGCAGTTGCAGTACTGGGTGACGTCCATGGATATGACCAAGCGGTCCGCTGCCGGCGACAACGAGTTCTTGCTGATGGTGGGGACTGCCTTTGGTGGATTGCTGTACAAGGTGCTGCTGGGCAATGAGGGAGGCGACAGTGCCAACGATGAAAGTGAAACGACAGAGCAGACACCAACGCCGGTTGCGAGAGTGCACGATGAGATTGCTGTCTGCATGGTCAAGTTCACGGGGGATGGCTACACTGCTGCATTGGGCACTATGGACGGACGCCTATTCTTGCGGAGGTTGAGCTCCCATGAGGACGACGTGCTAGCCACTTTTGGGGACGGCGTGCTGTCCAGAGTGCTGGCCGCTCCTCGGATCACGAGCTTGAGCTTTTCCGCATGCAGCACGAGGCTCGTGGTCGCAACGAGGAAAGGCAACGTCTACGTATTCGCCTGTACAAGGGAAACACGGGGATGGCGGGTGCTGTCAAGCTGCAAAGATCTCAGCACGAACCCGAAGCCGAAAGCTGGTGGAGCTGGGGTTAACATGGCAGCCACCGCGGCCCAGACGCTGGTGGCCTGCTGGGGGCCCGTGTTCGTGGTGTGCTCGCGTGCCACCGCGTCGCGGCTGGAACTGTACGATTTCGAGTCGGGCAGCTTGCTGCACTCGCTGCAGCTTGCACCGGCACCAGCACCCGTCTCGGCGTTAAACCAGTGGGTCGACCAGCAGCTGGTCACGGGCGTGTGCTGCCTGCCGCTAGCACCGGGCGGCGGCTCGAGGCTTCTGTGCCACGACACCAGCACCAACGTTGCCGTGGTCGAGTGGCCCTTCCTGGACGTGATAGCGCGGCGGTAGCGGGGGAGAACCATCAGCTCAATAATGCGTCCGCATTCGTCCACTTCAACAACTTCAACCCTCTCCTGACCAGTTGACGGCGACCCTTCGGAAGATCCGCCGATGGGTTCATCGGTGCACCCAGTACAATTCGCGCCACCAACCCGCTCGTCTGGTCGGACTCAGCTGCTCAGACTCTGGGTCAGAGGTCTGGTTGGCGGCGACAGCAAGTCCCCTGACGACATGGTGTGTCGTCGACCCAGCTTTGACAGCTCATGCAATACATCTACCAGCCCCGTACTTCGGTGGCGGCAGCGCCAGCATTGATGGCATCCGTGATGAATCATCGGCTATCACAATGTTGCATCGACTCTTCGCTGCTGCCACACAATGTTGGATTTTTTTCCAGATTCTGGGTGACCTCACTCAGACTTTCAGCCAATCGCCGACATTCCAGATAAATTTTCTGCCAATCCCCATCTCACCGCGACTTCTTTGTGTCTTTCTCGCATGCGACAGCCGCCTTCACTTGGCGTCTGTATGCCGCAGTATCGGTAGCTTCGTTTCCAATTTCAATTCCAGCGTCAGGGAGACGACATGGAGGCCGCCAAGCGCCCCGCTCTACCGCTGCTCCTGGGCGGCGCGGCGCTCTCGACGCTGGGCGCGCTGCCGCTGCTGGAAGTGGGCTACGCGGTGCGGCAGGCCGGCGCGTCCGCCGAGAAGGTGCAGCTGCTGCTGGCGCTCACGGCGCTGGACGAGAGCGCCATCACGCTCAGCGCGCTCGTGGCCGTCTTGGGTGGGGCTCTGCTCGCTCTCCATTGGGTGGAATTGCGCGTGCATGCAGCGCTGAAGGCCGCAAAGGTTCTGGCCACGGCGCTCGCCGTCGCGGCGCTGGCGAACGCGGCGCTGCTGACGTCCGTGGCGTCACACCGAGGACCCGACACGCCCTGGCGGGCCGACACGTACGCGGACCACGAGGGACTGTTCGAGCAGCAGGTGAACGACGTGTTTTGCCACGCCAAGGGGCTGCAGGTGTGCGAGCTGGGCAGCGTCGCGGAGGCCAGGCAGGTCTTCCCGCTGGAGAATTGGCCCGTGGATAGCGATCGCGCCCCGGGGAGGAGGATTGCCATCAGTTGCGAAGGGTTCAAGGACAAGGTGCAGCTCTGGGACTACCAGAACAAGATGGAGCTGTGCAGGCTGTGCGGGAACATCACGGCGCAGGAGCAGCAGCTGCAGGCGGAGCTCGGGGCGGAGCACACGGCGCAGGTGCTGGCGGCGGTGGAGCTGCTCAGCTTTGGAGAGCTGCAGTGGTGTGGGGAGTACTTGGCGATGAGAAGGCCGGAACACGATGTGGGCCACTCGCCCTATTGGAAACACCGGAGGGAGTTCCAGGCCCTGCTGGAGTATGACACGCCCCCCTGCAGTCTGTTCTTCGCGGTGAGGGTGCTGCAGTTGCTGGAGGTGGTGGCAAGCTTGTGCTGCTTGGTGCTCGTGCGCTGGACCTGGGCCCTGCAGACGCTGAAGGTCGTGCAGGATAAAGACAGAGGCAAGGTGGACGCCATGTAGATAGGAGGAGGATAGTGGGTGTATAGGGGGCCAGAGCGCATTGCCACGTCGTCGCGTGTCCAGCTAAGTGAATGTAATTTATCGACAAGTTGTTAGCTAAAGCGCGGGCACGTGTGTGTATTGGCGCGTGCTCCGTCCAGCTCCGATGCGTTTTTTCCTGCTCGCTCAAGACGATGGAGCGTCGTCGCAACTGAACACCTCTTTGCACCGGCAAAATGATGTGAATGCACGACGGACAACACAGAAGACAAGATGAAGACCGCAGTGGTGTTCGGGCAACTATTTACCCAAGCATCCATCGCTTCGACCTGGTGATAGTTGGGATAGCGAGGTGGTCGCCAAGGTTGCTTGAATGGGCCTTCGAGGATGCAGGAGATGGATGGAAACCCGTCGTATTCTGGGTGGCTCAGCAGTTCTAGTTTCGCTCTCGTCCAAGAACACTGCTGCCATCTTTGAGTTTCGCGTGAAGACGGAGTCTACTTAACCTAACATAAATCCGTTTGCAGTGTTTGCATCCAGCTTTCCGACTCGTGTTCCTACTATATACACATCAACTTCTTCGAGAACTACAAATTGTGTTGGAGATGTCGATACTACGGAAAAGACGGTGCGCAGACCTATTGATTTGAATCGTTAAAAGATAATTTCACCACTACCCACTTACATCTTATCCTTCGTGTGGCCACGACAATGCGACGTCACCCTAGTTGGCACTGTGCCAGTGCTCACTACAGCGGTTTTGAGGACGAGTACCAGATAAGGTGGCCAAACCCTTCCGAGTACATATGCCTGGGAAGCCCCAACTTGTTTCGTGCGAGCATGGTTGCGTGGCTCCCACTGCACAAGCATTCTACGAGACGAAAGACTGCACCTATCAGATTGGCAAGGCGTTGTCAATGCTGGATCGGAGCGTGACCGTGTCGACGGATGGCACAAGTTTCAACCTAGTCAATGATAACGCAGCAAGCAGTACGATAACGCAGCAAGCAGTGAAGCTGAAAAAAATGAATGCAGAGTTCTTTTCCGTTAAAAAAAAAATGTAGGCAACAGCATTTATACCACTGATGGCGTTAACAAATCCGTCAAATTCATTACTAAGTAAAGCTTTTCGCAGTGGGTGGTTCATCATTTTCGCTTTCGCTCGCATTCAACAACAACGCATATATCAACCGCCGCAATGGGGAAAAGCATCAACTTCGAGATGTGCGTTGTCCTTGAGAACGGCGCCTACTTCTCCTACCTCAACCCATCCGAGCGTGTGTGCATCACGTTTGCAGACTGTGACAACTGGAAACCTGCCAAGTCCGTCTTCTGGCGCAACCTTCCAGCTCAGGGGAGTGTCGACTTCTACCAAAGCAACGACTGAAGTGCTAACGATGGTGACGTCTACGCCTTCACGGGGAAGCAAACGGGGAGCGGCTTACACACTTTTAAGACACCTCGAGCCATCCGGTCGATGTACGCCCGGCCTCTGTGGGGGAACTACCCTTGGCATGTCGCTCGCAGGTGCGTCCAGCTCCGTCTATCTGCCAAACGAGCGGAGTCCACGCTGCTGAGCAACAAGTCCTCGGATGGTGAAATCAACGGAACGGAGTGGACTAACATTGGGTCGGTAGAAGAAGACGGCTCCTCGTCAAATTAGTTCGAACCAACTGCAGTTGAAGACGAGGAGACGGAGTGAGGTTGAAGGTGACGAAGAGGGGTGGAAGCTCTAGGCTGATAGTAGTGAAGAATTTCTCATTATTTTACGTTTTAGTCGTAAATACGTCGATCGCAGCCTAGATATTCGACCAAGAAACAGTCTACCATCCATATTTCGTGGCAATTTAGTCTCCAGTATCGAAGTCTTGTCTATCCTGAGCAGTGCATATGGGCTCTGGCATTGTTTCGGTTTGATTTTGTGTGGAACCCGGTCACCTAAACTTTGGTGGAATGCCGAAAACTTCTTTTCGTTGATATCCTTCCAGAATGGGGTTCAATAACCTGTGCGAGTTTTCGCAAATTGCACGGTTTCGCTTGCCCTCGCGATGACAAGTCTGTACTCAGACCTGAACACCATTTCTCCCCGCAAACATGAACTTCATCATTTCTATGCTGTTACCGGAAGAAAATTTCATTCTGGATTCGCATTAACCCCTTGAAGTGTACACAGTATTGGGAAAGCATAAGGAGCTCATGGGACAAATCAACTGCTTCAGTGCGGCACCAATTTCATATCGGCCAAACACGTGGGATCCGTCAGTGACCCCCTCGTCCGCCTTATACACGTAGAGTTTGCCGCCACTGAGACAATTAGCGTCCTCGAAGAAGCTGGTCTTGGGGGAATCATACCCACGTTATCATTATTGCCGGGTGCCATTACCAATTGAGAAACAAACGTGGCTGGGCGGATCAGGGTAGGTAAGTAGTATCTTGATTGACATAGTAGTGCCACTATTGCCAAGTGCACAGCAGAGTTGAGAGCGGGATTGGTTTTGCAAGTATCATATTTTGATGTGGATTATTCGAAGTACATGTAGTTGTTCAGCAAGTATTATCGTGCGCAGGCTTCGGATACTCTTTTTTGTTTGTTTATTGTCTTCCTTAGCGAAATAAGGTATGTTGAGCTAGTGGCGACACACCAGCGATACCCGTCGGCATATCCGCTAATATTGACTGGTTCAACCGTCCACGAAATGATTCTTATGAGAAGAAGGAATAGTAAAATTCTGCTCTATGGCAGATCAATTCATGAATGCTCAGGAATAAAATCGGACCAGTTTACAGAAAGACCACCATCTACTGCAGACCCTTCGCTGCCCCCGTCGATGCTGTAGGTCTTATCGATTCTTGTCCCCTTTACCCTGTCTCACTTTCACCGCTACAAACAGCGGCATTGACGGACGGCCGAGTGGTGTAAATTGGTAGTTTGCCTACCATCATCGATCGCACTTCTTGTGGAGTCTCGAACACGTGTGATCCTGATAAATCGCCTGAACGAGAGGCAAACGCATACTTGCCCCCAGCGTGACAAGTATTGGTCTCGTAGAACATGACATGATCGTTGACAGGGAGGTCGGTCCCGGAAAGCGATTTTAGAGGCCCCCCAAAATCGCAACTCTCGATGGTCTTGCAGGTCCAGATCGCTGGATAATAAATTGTGATGTTGGGGCCGTTGTGCATTACCACACCAAGTTGAAATGTCATCTTGAGCTGCAGAGATCTCTGTCATGCACAAGTGGAATTGGTGGGTCGGAGTAATCGCCGAAAGTCGTGGGAGCTTGGACCTTCGATTGCTCCTAGAGCAAAGAGAATGGTTCCTTGATTTCCACGTACATTCAGTCTGACCCCCTCTGTAGCGGAAGTGAACTCGCATTTAAGCCAACAATTTCGGATTCCGCAGCCCGTGAATGAGGCTATCTATGCTAAATGTGCGCTTTGTGGCGAAAGAAACCATTCACACTGCGTTTCGCACCATCGGGACGTTCTCCGGTTGTGAGGTGCCATTAGACCGAATTCTTTGAATCGCCGATTTTTTACCTTCTGAGGGTAGTCTCGTCGTAACGTTAGGAAATGTTCGATTCGTTGGTCTTGACAGCCTCATTCTATCGTGGGCGCACGAATCCAGGTTATAACACATGATTCCCTATTATTTGGTACAGAAGAAACAGCAATCCAGTACGGGAAACGCAAGCTATTGACTATGGATGGCATCCGCCATTCCGTAAACAGAGTCCTAGCTCTGCCTGGGATTACTTCAGCATCTGCATGCTGGTCGCTCAGGGCACTCTTCGTTTTACACGTTGACCGCTTCTGCTCGTCAAACGATGCTACAAGTCGGTCTAACTACGCTGAACTACCACAACATCACGCTAGACAACCCGGTAGCCTGGACTTGCAATACGCTCGAAGCTTGTGGCAACTGGACCCCTGGGCAATCTATCTACTGGTGGAACCCCCTGATGATAGTTTCGTAAAGTTTTACGAGGCAGGCAATTGTATCGGCGGAGGCAAGTACCAGTTCGTCTTGGACCATGGTCGGAGTTCTGGAGCGTTCAGGTTTCATCCCTCGAAGGCAATTCGGTCCGTTATGGTGGGCAAGCACTCATACTATGCACGCCGACCAGACTACATGTCTGCCGTTTGTCAAGGTGAAAGCACTATAACCGACAACGCGAGTGAATGAACATGTTCGTAACATTGGTCCCCCGACTTCAAATGGGCCTCAACACGGGGTGCGAGTAGTATAGATGAAAAAGGCATAAGCTGCTAAGGCTAAATCACGAAAACGCTTTGATTTTACACACACACAACTCAATGAAGCCGTAGGAATCTAAAACAAAGTGTTCGACTGTTCTTAAGAAAATAATGTAAAACGTAGGGTGGTACAATAGACATAAGGCTGCCACGTTTGAGATCGAATGCCAGTCGGGTATGGAAATGGAACTGGTTTGCAACGAGTTGTACCAGTGCATGATATAAGAATGAATGTCTTGTCCAACCTCCCTCCTGTCACCTTCTACGAAAACACGTGTCCTATCCACGACAATGCAGAGCACACTAGTCTTGAAGTTGGGCCGTGGATGAATCGATTGATGGTGTTAACCATATCTACGACTGGTAGGGGGGTCATGGAGGAGTGTCATCAAACTCGAGTTCCCTGCTTCTGTAAGCGCCGGATAACTCGGAGTAAAGCTTAAGGTTGGAGTAAAGTTTAAGGTTTAACGCTGATTTCAAAGCGTTGTGCAGCATTTCAATAATAAAGAAAAAAATGAAAAGCTTACTAACCATATGAATACTCCACTATAATGTTTAAGAATAGAGTGACTTGCACCGTACATGCCTTTTTGATGCTGTTCCCTTTGCGTCTTGTGGCTACGTCGATTACCTAGCTTAATTCCACAATAGAGTGAGAGCCACAGTACAGTTCTTCCGGATTTGATCACTACATGTACCACGTCGGACAGAGTGTAACTTATCGAACGATGCACATTTGCTACGCTACGCTGAAGTCAAAACGGCGTCCGGAGGCTTGTCACTTCCAATTCCGCAGCTCTCGAAACATCCTCGGCAGAGCAGGATGCCAGGGCCAATGCTGAGCGTGACGTTTACCACGACGCATAGTCTTCAACTCAAGTTTCCTAGACCTGGAAGTGCTTGACCTTCTACAGCTGCGAGTTCTGGCAACCGACAACAATGCTCAAGTGGGAATACATTCCTGCGTACAAGTTCGCAGCTTTTTACGAGACGGATTCATGCCACGGTGGGGGGAAATATCATTTTTACTCCGATCCGGGCCAGACTTCGGGGTCCCGCCCTCTTCAAAGCCTCCAGTCGATTCGATCGATGATGGTCGGAGAAAATGCCAACTACACTCGTCGCCCATCGCTGATCTACAACAGTTGCCCTGCCGATGCTTCTGAGGAGCGCACAAGTGTTGGAAGCGCCACTGCCGCAGTGATTTCACTCGCAACGGAAAATCTGTCATCGAACTGGACTGACGCTCTTCATAATTGACGATCGTTCCCCAAACCAAAGTGATGTTTCTCGGATGTATTTTCTCTTAATCATAGCGTTTTGCTCTTGAGTTAGTTAAATGGATAACTTCTCTTCATGTGCCCACTTCGTATCTCTGTGATACAAAATGGGTCGTTAATTCTTGAGCTCATCAGGGAGAACGGCAGACCAGTTTGAGGTCAGCCCTCCATCGTCTTCGGCGAATTCGACACTGCCGCAGTCGATTGGGTATGAAGCGTTGATCGAGATTTTATTTACTGCATCGATGGTCGCGCTCTCGCCGCTGCAAAGTGACGTGATGACGTGTGGTCGACGCGAGTAGATGGGTAGATCCCCCACCATGATCGACCGAATTGCTTGGCGAGGCTGGAAGTCGTGCGATCCAGACGATTGTCCTGGTCGGGAGAAATACGTGTACTTGCCCCCAGCGTGGCAAGTGTTCGTTTCGTAAAACATGACGAAGCTGTTGACGGGTAGATTCGACCAGTAGAGCGATTGCGAGCGTTTCCAGCGAGGACAGCTCTCGAACGTCTTGCACGTCCAGGTCGGCGGGTTGTTAATCGTGAGGTTACGAGCGTTCATTGTCACGCCGACTTGGAGTCTGTTGCTCATTCTGACCCGAAAGTGGCGTGTGTCTTGAAGTCTAGAAAACGGAGAGTGAGTTGGTCAATCTGGCTTTGCTCTCGAAGACCCCATTGTGTCATGTGCAATAGAAACAGGCAAACATCCAACAGATCAGAGATGTCACCCCGTACTGTTGGCCATTGATCATAACCGTCTGCTGCGCTCTGTGATTTCCTCTTCTGAGTCAAGCAAAGTGAGGCCTTGTGAGAAATATTTCGAACCTGATTGTTCATGCGTTGCGGAGGTGGGGAAATGCCATTTCCAGGTTTGCAGTCAAGAGGGCAGAATGGAGATTGGACCTGTGCTCAACGTGAAATTTACCTCGGGTGAAAGCCTGCACGTTGATTTCCACACCACCTGGAAATGCTTGACATTCTTCAGTTGCGACTACTGGCAACGAGCGACTTCAATCTACTGGGCAACCATTCCCAAGCATCATTTCGGAGCTTTTTACGAGAGTGACTCATGCCACGGCGGGGGGAAATACGTTTTCATCACGAGTCGAAACCTGTCAGACAGTCAAACTCACAGGTTTTTGTTTCCAGCACCAATCCGATCGATGATGATTGGGAACAACGGCAACTACTCGCGTCGGCCTTCAATTATCTGCAACGAATGTCGACTTGGCAATGACGACGAGCGCACGGACATTGGATCAACCGCCGTCGACGGGGTTGACGCTGCTTCAAGCGTATCGGAGGCGTGGACTGGCGATGAAGGTTCAGCTACTGACGGAGGCATGTCTTCAAACTGAACTGACGCTCTGGTCGACTACGAGTCGATGACAAGCAAAGGTGGTCCTTAGTGCGTCCTTCAATCCGTTTAGTCGTTTGTTTAATTCTTCCTTTCAACAGCACCGTTGACTGTATGCATGATTGTATCGTAGCTGAAAGAGGTGACTCTTAACACAAACGATAAAGCAATTGTTGTTTCGCATTGATCTGCCTGCCTTCCTTAGACCCTAGAGGAGATAACCGGTCCGTTTTGCTTGAAGTCGTCGAATGGATCGAACAGCCTGCAGCACTTGGAAGTCCGGACGGCTCGCCAGCAGCAGAAACCATGTAGAACTTGCCTCCATCGGGGCAAGTGTTCATCTCATAGAACATGACAAAGTTGGCGTTCGGGAGGTTCCACCAGTTGAGCGATTTGGAGCGCCCCCAGGCGTCATAGCCCTCGATTGTGTTGCATTCCCAGATCTCGGGGATACTAAATGTGATATTGGGCTCGTTGAGTATATCTAAACCAACTTGCACCATCGAGACCAATTGCTATGGTACTAAGAAAAGAAAGGTCGCTTGAGCACTTGATGTCAGAATGCAAAGTGAGTTGATTGAGG
>LGTU01000601.1:0-25747 GCA_001314425.1 Phytophthora pluvialis | reverse complement strand
ATTATTGCTTCACATCTATTGCAATAATTGCTGCATCAATGTATTTTTCGGGAGCCCTGACTGTTCCACGCAGTATGCGGCACCTACCTCATCTGCGCCGTGCTGGTTCACAAATGGGGCCCTGCGGTTGGTTCTACGTGTCGACTTGGTCGCGGGCGTGTATCCAAAACTACCGTTTCTAGGGCACCGTGTTCGGCATTGTCGAGGATATGCACGGACTCCAAGTGTTGGACATTCTCATGCCGATCCGGTCGGAGACGAGTCTGGATTCTAGACTCTTGTCTTGAACACAACCGCTCATATCAACGGGCTCACAGTCTGGCGGCACAGCTAGCGGTTGCATCTGGAACAATGTTTTCTCTCGTAAATGAATCTTTGGCGTCGAGAGCGAGCACTTTTCAACCTTTTTCGCGATGCGTGAGGTGCTGGAAGCGAGATCGCAGACCTACCAAGCGTACCGGGCCAGTAACTTGCTGCCGCGTGGAGGCATGAAATCTCTGATTGTGGGCTGGTAGTCACGAACTGCTGGACGACTGCACGGATTCAGCTCTTCCCGCTCTTGATCATTCCATCGTTCACCGTAAACTATAAATACGATTCGTCATAAACTACTACGATCACTCGAGTTTTGTCACGTGAAAACGAGTCCAGTAATTAGAAGACAAATGGAACAAGTGTATCCAACAATTAATTTGGGTCGCGCTGAAAGGATCGTTGGGTTTAGTAACCTGTTAGATGCACGGCAACTACTATAGACTGAACCTCCTCGAGTCAAAGCAGTTTGTTTGCTCTACGACTCCCACCATGCACAACAACAAAACTCGTCGTCATGCTTCATCCACTCGTGAACCGCTTAATTTCCAGTCGTTTCGGATCATCACTCGCACGGAATTCTTTGTAGTGTAATCCAACAACTTCAACGGCAACGCTGGTTGTTTCCGCTTCCAAGTCCGTAGGCACCAAAACGTCCTTCTGGACTTGCAGTACATCCACCTTAGGTTTGAAGGTAGCTAACTTCCTGATTGGGACGGCAAAATATACCTCCACTGCCTCAAACCGACAACCCCGCAAAAAATTGGTCGGTTTGCGTAAGAGCGTTGCAAAGAATTGGTCTTTGAAGGAATTCTTATCAGCGCGCGTTACTTGGACAAACCGAACGCGCACTCTCATTGCTTGAGCTCCAACCAAGTGACGCTCGTCGTCGTCTGATAGTTCCACGAACACTGCGTCGTAACCACCTTGGTTCCACTTTTGAGGGGCAAGCCATTGCTTCGCCTGGTTCAGCGGAATCCTACCATTCGAGTCGAAGTACGGCACTTTTTCCGATTCCCATGTCTCTTGAAGGAATGTCCCTCCATCCTGGTCAATATTGTAGCACTCAACTCCACCGTGAGTGAGCTTCGCGAAGAACCACAGCTCCAACAGATGCCTGTCCAGCGAAGGATTCATTGAGAGCGAGGCGGAAATCTTTTGCACAAAGTTAGGACCTGTAGTTGCCTCGCCTCTCATTGAGCACTTCCGGTAACCGTTCCGTCACCTGGCGAGTAGTGAAGCTGGGAGCTGGGCGAAGGCCACTTGTAGGCACTGATGCTAGGCACCAGCCGGTTAGGATAGGGACGGCGGGGTGAACACACTAAGCAACCGTCACCCCCGGGATGGGTCTTTGGGCTGTGCTCTGCTGTTTTCAACCCATATTTACATGAAAGGGGTGAGCCAGAACCGTCCACGCATGCTACCCATGCTCAGGCACCGCAAACTCTCAGATCAGACCGCACACTACTGCACCCGGATCCTCCATGGTTTCTCTCCATGGTCCCCGCCACCCTATTGCCTACTCCTCATTTCCGTGCCGGAGCTAACTGACCAAGACTTACGTACCAACAGGTTTCGGCGCCACTCTCGTGCTATCAGTCTTGTCCGTCTCCAACCGGGAACAAACGCAACTGAGGATCGAGCGGCCTGTCCGCGGCTCGGTATCCCCCCCCCTTAACTACCGTACCCCCNCCCCACTATCTACTTCTAACTATAGAGAGCGCCCTTCCTATCCTACTACCCACTTTGCTGACTGCTCCTCTCCTTTCCCGTGGCCTCCGAGCCTCACGATCCTCTCTCTGTCGTCGCCCCTCCTGCTTGCCGGCTATCTTTTATGCCCTCGTTCCGTGTCATCTCCCGGTATCACCTGCGTCGCACTCCAAAGCTTCCATGGACCTCTCGTCTTCGGTGGCAGCAGCCGCTGGCTCGCCGTCGTCACCAAGCCGAAGATCGCGCACACCCGCAGTCACCACACGCCTCTGTGTGTGCCACACTACTCCATCGTCAAGTCGATCACCACTTTCTGCTGCTGAATTGTGCCCTTGTCTGTCAACTGACAGGCCAGTCACCTACGGACCAATCATTTGTGCGAGCTTCCTTGCCATGTGTTTGCTCAAGAGAGAGGACTCTGCGACACCTCCAACACGGTACCAAGAAAAGAGTCGATTCACTGCTCCGTTCGAGGAAATACCACGCGTGCCCTTAACATACTCTTCGATGTTGTCTGTCGCCTCAATGGCCTTATTCAATTCGACAACTGCTTCCTCAACGCTGCATTCAAACATAAACTGCGCACTCCCACCGACATCGAAAAACTTATCTTCCAGCAATCGTTTTCGTTCTTCCCACAGCAACGGTTCTTTCGTGTCAGTGAACTTGGTCATCGCGTGCTCAAAGAATTCGTCATTCGTCATTACCAACTCGTAGTCCTCTAGCGTCCATGACATTAGCTCAAACAGTTCTTCGTCTTTGATCACCGCTTGTGGAGCCGGTGCATCAAAAATCGCGTTGGTCTTCAGAGTAGCAGTGTCTATCCCCGCTGGGATGATCTCGTACTGGGTTGGATAATAGTTCTTCTCAAGTGATACCATTGAACTGACCATGAATATCCAGAGCCTTCCAAGTAGTGTGTGTTTCGCCGGCAGATTAATCTGAGTTTCGTCGACGAAACTGAGATTCAACTAGATTCAACTAGAAACGAAACTCACGGGGATTATCATTGCCTGACCGGGCTCGGTGTCGGCTCTCGTGGAGCGTCTGGGACTGGCATTCCTGAGGCACGTCGACGTTCTCGAGGTGCTCGAACTTCTTCTGCTGCACCTCGTTTGTGGTAGCATACTGTAGGGCTAAGATCGCCTCGTATTTGGCCAGCAGGAGCTGCACAAACCTCACCGCAGATGCAGAGCCCTTGCAGAACCCAGCGACGAGAATGGCGAAAGGAACGCTGGGTGGAGAGTACCACCGCTGCTGAAGGCCGAAGGGGGGGGTCAAACTGCCGCGGTGACAACTAATGATGGACCTTTGACAAGGTCCCGTGGGTGTCATCCTGCTGGTATAAATCGTTACGACAACAGACTCGTACTCGTACACACCCTGCCACTCAAAGTTGTGTCAAGTAGCTTTCTTAACTTGTCAAAACAAACTTGTGTCTGCGGCTCAAAAGTGCCCTCCTAGGTATTCGTAGCTGTGGTCGACGCTGTAACTCATCGCCCGTTGCCGGGTCTCCTGCTCATACAGCTTGTCTTCGTCGTCCTCGTCCTTGACCTTGAATCTCCGTTGTCTTCGCCAAGGTCTGAGTCGTAGCATTCCTCGTAACNTGGGAACCGCCTTCTTCTCGCGGCGATTCCAGAACAAGGAGACCAGCTTTTCAAGATTTGCTTTACCAAGCTGATTTCGCCTACCCGTGCTGATATACTTGTGGGCACTCCAGTTCTGCCCCGAAGCCGCTGAAGACGTCGGCATCGTGAAAACCCTGCGTGCAATCCGCTACAAGATAGGGTACTTATCACGCCTCTCTCCTCACCAATGCGATGTCGACATTAATAGTTCCTTCCGCTGTCATTGTTATCGCCTCTCGCTCACCTTCGGTCTGTATTCATCGTAGCGAAGCTTGCAAGTTGCCGACGCGCTGTCAGTAGTGTTGTAGCCGTCAGTCGACACAGAGGAGGCCTGTCGGCGCGACGACAGCGTAGCGAAGGCGATGATGACGGTAGGGCCTCAGTGGGGTGGTAGTAGGCCCAACTAGTCGGCGGCGGATCGAGAGTGCGCGCTGGAGCGGACGTCACTGACGCTGCAAGCAGCTTGAGTGCGGAATGAAGTGTTGAAGTTGCCTTCCGCGCGCAAAATGAGACCGTGAGCGCTTCAAAATTGCTAACTATAGCCGCAGGAATTGAGTAATTTACATATATAGCCTCATGGTCCAGTTTCGTCGACGAAACTCGGAGTTGCGTCCGAGAAACTCGAGTTCAGAACTGTTCTATACTCGAAACTCAAACTAAACCGGACACACACTACTTCCGAGCAACGCACGGCATTAGTAATTTAACTCTAGTTGTTACCGATTATGCTTCAAGATACGCCGCAGACATACCAACGCACCATGCCAACAATTTTCTTTTTCATGGGGCTTGACGCTGCTAATTACCAACTAAAGCTTTAAAAAGCTACAGTAATTAAAAAAATCTGCAACGTGATTCAACGCGTGACAGTTGGGAGTCGTACATCTGCATCTGATTCTATGAGTGCCGCATTTCAATACTTCGTCTTGTAGACGAAGTTAAAGCAACCACTCCTCAGATTTTCCTACCACTGAGGATTGTCCGACGAGGTCACGAAAGTTCAAGACTGGTGAGCGAGCAAGCTTTCGAGTCTACTATAGCAGCTTGTGCTCATTAACTGAGAACAACGACACGGAACTTGAGTTGATGCGGCAAGGCATGAGTCGGGTAGTACTGCACAAATGACAGCAAAGTGAAAATCTCACTGTCAACTACATGTACTGTACCCGATGTGCCGGTCTCCCTCCACACTGGAGCTCGCTTATGACTCTTCGAACTGCTCGTCCAATCTCACCCGTGTGATGAGCGCCGCAGCCTACAGCCTGTAGGTAATGGCGGCACAGAGCCGCGGTGCGTGTTCAGGCGAATGACTGGTGCCGGGGAATAGCCGACCTCGTTATGCGTGTACATGTAGACGCGAGAGCTTCGTCAACAGGCAAATCGGCCGCAAAGGGAGATCGACCCGGGGTCCTATATGTACAGTACAGTACACTGCATTCGTTTGGGCGGCATGAGCAGGCAACCTCCTCGCCGGATCCCGTATGCTTGCTTTTTGTTTTGACACACGTTTTCTGTCGCTTGTTGTCAAAAGCCGTGCCTCTTGGTGACCTACACTCAGTGGCGCCTTTATTCCCACTCCAAGCCTATCCTTTTTTGCGGAGGATCTCTACTGGTGACAGACCTTCTGACGCTTGTCTTTGTGTGTAGCAAAGCTGTAGGCTTATTTTCCGTGCGCACAGCGCCGCCCGCCGCGAACTGTGCTCATTACCCAAAAAGCCGCTGTTGGCCCCCTCCCCCCGCCCTTTACCAAGGAAGCAGCTCAAGAAAAGCAAACGAACAGGGAGACTATGTCTTTCTAAGTTGGTGTTTTTTTTTTCGCGTGGTGGTCAAGATGATGTCTTGAAGATCGGTTTCAGCTCCTCCGTCCGTACTCAACCTGATTATGGACTACGAGAAGATGGCAACAACGTTTGAAGAACAAACGGAACGTTAGAAATGATGGCGACGTAGCGCGGAGTTAGAAGGATGGTTCCCCGGAATGAAGAATTGAAGACAAGAGAAGAAGAAGCAACGAAGAACAAGTGAAAACAAGAAACAAGTGACCAAGTTACAAGAAGAAGAAGAACAACAACCATGCTGCGCGACTCGGAAGATGCGACGGCGTGGCTGCGCATGGCCGACCCCGTGAAGAACTGGAGCGACTGGCAGTTGGCGCTGGACAAGCCGAGCTTGCTGAGCGTCGGCGCCGTCGAGACGGTGGAGCTCGTGGAGAAGGCTGATGACGGCAAGCTGGCCCACGACGTGGACGACCTGTCGGCGATCTTCGAGGGCCTCGTGGACGGAGCGGACATCCCGCTCCCCTGCGACGACCTGGAGAAGACCGCTGCTGGCAGCGCGGACTGGATCGATGGCCTCGACGACGACGTGGTGAACGTGAACGAGCTCTCGGACGCGTTCGACGCGCTGGTGGAGGAGCAGGAGGAGAAGACGGCGGTGGACGACGAGGATGAGGAGATGGAGGAGGCTGACAGCGACGACGAGGTCAGCGCCAACGTCACGATCATCCCGTCGCCTCCCGTGTGGGCCAGTATGGCCCCTCTCGACCCGCGCTCCTGCATCCGCACGCCGGTGTTCAAGAACCTGGACTCGCGCATCCCGCGCGTTCAGGTGCCTCGGATGGACTTGTCGTTCTCGCCCCACGGTGCGGCTGTAAAGGCTGCTGGCGCCCCCGGTGTCAGTCGGCCCGCGCAGTCGATGTCGCCCAAGAGCGAGAAGGCCAAGGTGGCCAAGTACCACCACGACCCCAAGACGTGCTGGATCTGCAAGAGTTCCAAGACCCCGGAGAAGAAGCGCGCGCTGCACCGCTACCACGAAAAGCGGACGCGCCGCAACTGGAAGCGGGGCCCCCGGTACAGTGGACGTAGCAACGTCGCGACGTCGCGTGTGCGCAACGGCGGTCGGTTCATCTGCACCACGCGGTGGATCTGATTCTCTTCTGGAGCCCAACGGGGCTCGTTGGATTTGGTTTGATTTCTTTTAGCTTTTCTTTTTACCTGGAGCTTCTCTCCACGCAGTTTTTCTTTCAGTTGGACCTTCCTTTATAATGCAAGTAATGCATTGGCATCATTTTCGAGACAACGGCAGCGAGCAGTGTTCGGTCGGCTTTCTTTTCAGCGTCATGCTTCCGGCTTCGATGAGTGTTCACTGTGGACAGGAGTGTGAACTGGTAGTGTGGTGCACATAATTTTTTCAACCCGCTTGACCAGCTCAAAAGCAGAGAGCGCCACGTAAAAATGGTGAGAAGGTCCGCTGAGCGGGGCGCGGGGCTGCGAGGACCCTCGCCGCCAAGCGACAACTCCTCTGTCGCTATAAGCAGGCGATCGATCTAACGTTTGCCACCGTTTCTACCTCTCCCTGTGCTCCCATCGCTGCCCAGTCGAGCAAGTTTCTGAACGACAAGAAGAAGAAGCTGCTGGCGTTCAAGAACACGACCAACGCCAAGTACGTAGCGCCATTGCATAGGCCCAATATGTGGTTGTCTGTATAGCGCCTGTACTGGAAGGGGGGTACGTTGTACTAACGCGGCGCTGCGGCCTTGACGAACGCAGTGACTCGATGGCCAAGTCGTACCTCGAAAAGTTCAGCTGGGACCTCATGCGAGCCGTCGACGAGTTCTACGCCAACGGCGGCGAGAGCCTCACGCCTGTGTGAGCATATTGCTGCAATACTGTGCCTGTGTGCGGATGAGCTTCCACTAACACAAGCTGCTCGCTGTGATTGTTTGACCCGTTTGCGCTTGATAGCAAAAAATCCTCGATCTCCATGGACGCCGTGAACGCGTGGTTCGATTGCTACATAGGTGCGGTTATTGCGCTTGCTGCGCTGAGCTGCGGGTTGTGCTTAACTGTCGATGCTTTTGTTGCCACTGCAGACCCCGACTATGATGAGGACTCCATCAGCGAGGAGGGTATTCTTAAGTTTTGCGAGGACATCGGCGTGGACCCGCAGGACTTGGTGGTGCTGGTGATCGCGTGGAAGATGAAGGCGGCGTACATGTGCGCGTTCACGCGCAAGGAGTGGCAGAAGGGCATGCAGGAGATGGACTGCGACTCTGCCGCCAAGCTGAAGGTCAAGACCCCGCAGCTGCGCGAGGCCATCGCGAGCGAGGCCGAGTTCAAGAAGTTCTACTGCTTCTGCTTCGGCTTCTCCAAGGAGCCCGGCCAGAAGAGCCTCAGCATAGACATCGCCGTTGCTATGTGGGAGCTGCTGCTGCCCACGCGCTTCGAGAAGCTCACGGCGAGCTGGCTGGCCTTCCTGACCGAGAAGAAGCCCGTCAAGGGCGTGACGCGCGACACGTGGGACCTGCTCTTCGACTTTTTCGTCAAAGTGCATGAGTCCTACGATAACTACGACGAGAACGAGGCTTGGCCCGTGCTCATCGACGACTACATGGTCTGGATAGACAGCAAGAAGTAGAAGACAGGCAGGCAACAAACACCTCCAGCTTCAGCTTGACAAAGAAACTATACAGAACACCCGTTTTACATGTTGTACGGCTCAGTACGCCGCTACAAGTTCGTATAACTGACCGTGGTTGTGAGGAGGGTGGTCTGCTTGTCATCGCTGTTGAGGAAGAAGTTGGGAGCTCTTGGATCGGGCCGCTTCAACTTGGCGAATGTCGCTCCAAGACGCCTTCCCCTTGAATCGACATTGGTGCGACACTTTCTCGACTTCAAAAAGCGCCGCAATCCTGTTTCTTCGTCACCCCACAACGTCACTTGGCATCTCTCCGCGTGTCCCTGCAGGGCTCTCAGTCGCTCACTCTCTTGCAGCAACGCACCATGAGCGCCGCCGCCGTGGACTTCTCGTCGCCCGAGGCGCTGCCCGCGCGCACCTTCTTCCCGCGCGACGCCATGCAGCAGTACAAGCGGCAGATCCGCGAGCTGATCCAGCGCATGGGGCGTCTGCTGCAGGAGGAAGAGGAGGAGGGCCTCGAGGCCGACGTGGAGTGGGACGGCGTGCAAGTGGCTGCGCTGCCCAGCCAGACCGTGTGGCAGAACCTCTGCGCGCTGCAGGAGTGCAACGCCGTCCTGGACGGCGCCGTGGCCCTGTTCAAGCAGAAGATCCGGGAGAGCGCGGAGCTTTCAGACCCGGAGACGTTCGCGCTCGAGAGGACGCAGAGCAACTCGTCCATCCCCCTCTCGTCCGAGTACAGCTCGTCCGACGACGTGGACGAGGAGGGCGAAGGGTTCCAGGACGTGGAGCCCGTGAAGGGCCGCAAGGCCGCCGTGGCGCTGAACAACGACGTGACCGAGCGGGTGCAGAACGCGCTGCAGGACGAGGACGAGTTCGAGCGGTTCAAGGCGAACGCGCTGCAGTACGGCATGGCCAACGAGTCGGCCGAGAGGTTTTATGGCTACCTGGCGCGGCAGATCCCGGCGCCCGTGCTGGACTCGATCGTCGTGGACTTTGCGCGGCTGCTGCCGCAGTCGGCGCTCCGAGTGCCGCTGCTCAAGGCGCATTACGACCACATGAAGAACGAACTGGCCAGACCGAGCGTTGCCAAGTTTAGGAACAAGAGTTATAGCTCGGCCCTGACGTCAAGATCCTCGACGTCATCAAGTGCGTACTTGGCTTTAGGTTGGCAACAGGTGGGTTTATTTAAACTGACGGATTTTTTTTTGGGTGCCACGCAGGTATTGACGAAGCTGGCAGCAGTGACGAAGAAGGCGAGGAGTACCCGTCCACGGTAATGGACAAGGCGCTTATCCCATGCTGCCGCTTTGATGTTGCAATACTAACTGTCGGGCTTTGCTTGTAGATCCGACTGCGCACATTAAACCATCTCGTGTTCGTCATTCACGGGATCGGACAGCACGTTGACTTCCGCGACGGAGAGTTCAAGTCGTGGAACGGAGAGACGGGTATCGAAGGCGGCAACCATGCTTTCCGAGACATTTTCCGCACGATGCTGGAAACGACCTTCCAAGATATTCCTCTGGCGTTGGAAATGCAGTCCATCGAATGGCACGAAGACCTTCACGAGCCCACTGGCCTGGATAATATTTTTGATCTGATCTCCCCGGAAGGATCCTCAGCGTACGTGGTATATTTTCTCATTGTTGCTCGCACCCATTGTCAAGAATAACCGAAGCGTTGCTTGTGCGATCACCTAGCATTCGCGAATTCAACAAGGAGACCTTCATGGACGTGCTCTATTACCTGTCGCCACGCTACGGACAGCTGATCGTGGATTCCGTCACGCAACAACTCAACGAAAAGTATCGTGTCTTTATGGACGAGCACCCAGGTAAGTTATGGGGCGATTTCACATGGATGTATTGAATCAGTAGCTGACATGTTGTTGTTGGCATTAGGCTGGGATGGAAAGGTGTCTATCTTCGCTCACTCTCTGGGCTCGATGATTGCTTACGATATCCTGACACACAAGCCGGGCGAGGTTGCCAATAATGGTGTTCGCTTCCCTGGTCTCGACTTTGAGATTGACACCTTTTTCGGAGTTGGGTGAGTTGCTGCTGAGTAGGGTTCGTATGCGAATTGCGATGACTAACGGATTTCACCTGAATGCGCAAGTTCACCGGTGGGAGTAATGGTCTTAGCGAGGGGGGACCTCAACATCAACGACGGAGAGTTCACCCCAGGAATCAAGATCCCGAAATGCCGTCGGTATTTCAACGTGTACCACCCGATTGACCCAATTGCCTACCGCATCGAGCCGTTGATCAAACAAGAAATGCATGATAAGGATCCCGTACAACTGATGCAGGTACTATCATTTGTGGTCGTCAATGGGAGATATGCTGTTTACTAATTCTCCAATACTTCTTGCTGATGTGCGCAGTTCAGTGCAGTCAAGGACCAAACGTTTGGCCAGCTGCAGGAGCAATGGGAAGGCTTGACTGGCCCGGTGCACGGATTCCAGTACCGTCATGACTACGTTTTGCGGCGTCGGAAGCGTGAGCAAGGCATGATGGAAGTGGCATTCGCTGCTGCCTCCCATTCATCGTACTGGATGAGCGACGACGTTGTCCTCTTCACCATCATGCAGCTGTGTTATCCAGTCGTCAACATCCTGCATCGCTATATGAGCGCCCGGGTTCCTCTCCCAAAATTGATGAGGAGCATTGTGGAGCTCACACCTCATACAAAGGTGCTCTTGTCAGCGACGGCTCTCGTTCGTGACCGATGCACAGGTCTTTCGCGCGAGCAGATTGTTTTGATCGACAAGGATCGCCTTTACTTCCTGTCACGGCTCAGCGAAGTTTCCTGTCGTCGTAAGTGGCAAATCAAACTGACTACAACGACAAAAGCGGTGTACGGCGAGGATTCCTTTATGATGAACATTGTTCCTAGTGATGCTGCTGTACCAGAACCTGGGGCCGCACCAACATCAAACAATGCTATTCAGCCTGGTGTGCACATTTTCAAGGCCCCATCTACGCCAGTGCGTAATGCATGGATGGATGCTATCAATGAAACGATTGTCAAGGCCGGCAGCACTTCTTCGGAGGAGCCATCTGCAGATAAGGTCCCCAGAGATGCTGCAAACCTCGTCGATCTCCCAACTGGCAGGAGTATCGACTTTTTTAACGCCATCAAGGTGGGTTTCCTCAAAGAGAAGACGGCCAATGGGTGGTATGACTCGTGGAACGACCGATGGCTCGTTCTTCAAGAGGATCACTTGTCCTGCTACGAAAACTCGCCGAAACTGGATTTTGTGGGGCAGTTCCCACTTCGAAAAACGAAGGCGTTTTGCTACGAGCGCGAGTACCTCATCCGAGTGGTAGCCCGTCGTGGAGCTGCGTGCGAGATGCGAGTGCAGAACCAAGAATCCTTTAACCGATGGGTGGAAGTGTTAGAGAGGATTCCTACGGTCGAGATCTTCCGTCATGAGGACTTATTAGAGAACAGTCCATCCTCCGTGCTGATCATGACTGAAAGTTCACGGGGAAGCTTTGGTGGAGCCCACAAGGCGAGCAAGGGGGGTGAATGGCTACAGACGAAGATCGAAGGACACCAGATTAAGCTGGATGAGAACGACCAAGAGTATGTCGCTTTTGTTATTCAAGTGGCATGCTCAGCTGCAGGCACCAGCATCGTCCAACGACGCTACTCGGAATTCGCCAAGCTGCATCATCAGCTGCGCAAGATGTTCCAGCACGAGCAGATTCCGGCGTTACCCGGGACTAGGATGTGGAACAAGTTCGAGCCGAATTATTTGAAGCAGAAGGCAATTGGCCTTCATGGATATCTGAACGAGGTGTGCAAGCGGTGCGCCAACACCCGCGCACAACCACTGCTGCTGGAGTTCTTGGAGCTGGCACCGACAACTCCTTCAGAGCCAAATACCTCTCCGAAGGAGGAGGATGCTGAAAAATGTTAATGTAAAACCTTGATGAAGAACCGCTAGAATTGGTGGAAGCTCTTGACGCAACAGTGTGGTGGATAGAATCAACGACATCAGTTGCATTCGGGCCTTTTGGTCCAGCTTCGTAAAGGAACTGATCGACTTAATCAAACGAGCTTGGGCTTGCTAGTTGTCTTGGATCGTGAACTGTGCACATAGGGCACTGGACAGCGCGCCGCTTTCGTCGTAGACGTTGCACTCCGTCTCAGGCTTCACAGCGACGAAGTACTCACCTGCTTCGGCGATACGGCGGAATCCGGAGCCGATCTGCGGGTCGAACACCCCCCAGTCTTCACGAGTGAGAGTGAACGAGACAAGCCGAGTCTCTCCTGGCTGCAAGTGGATCTTGGTGAACTTCTTCAGCTGCTTGGCTTCCGGAACCGAGATCGCGCGAAACGGTTGGATGAGGAACAGCATCACGGTCTCCTTACCTGCCATCGATCCAGCATTCGTGACGGACACGCTCACCTCGAGCGAGGCATCATCAGTGTTCGGGATAGTGGTCTTGCTGAGCGATACATCTCCGTACTTGAAGGCCGAGTAGCTCAGCCCGTGTCCGAATTCCCACTCCATCGTGCATGGTTTCTCATCACGGCAGCGCGTGTCCACAGGATGGTTGTAGGGAATCCCGATAGTAGCCGGCGTCTTCGGGTACGTGATGGGAAGTCGGCCACTTGGATTGACGTGCCCGAAGAGGATTTCAGCAAGAGCTTGACCACCTAACTCGCCAGGCAGCATCGCGTACACAACAGCATGGGCGATTTCGGCGAGGCCCTGCAGTAGGCGAGGACGACCTTGTGCCAGCACGAGGATCACCTTCGTACCAGTCGCAGCAATTTCACGAACATACTCGACTTGCCCCAGTGGGAGATTCAAGTCATCCAGATCACCAGGCTTCTCCGCGTACTCCCTCTCACCGATGGCGACGATCGTGTAGCTGGATTGTCCTGCTCTGGTCTTGATCAGCTGAAGGTCAGTCGAGGAGTAGGAGCCGTTGGGGTGGAGTCCATTGGCGTAGTAAACCGAGCCCGAACTTAGGTTGGCGATGCCCTGTCGAAGCGAGACACCATTTGGAAAGAGGTTGTTCCCGGACACACCTTGCCAGCGAAGAGACCATCCTCCACACAACAGACCCACGTTGTCCGCTGCATGCCCCGTCAAGAAGATATTGCTGTCTCCACGAAGGGGAAGAACGCCGTCCTCGTTCTTGAGAAGGACGATGGATTCGCGAGCGAGTTCCAGTGCTGCTTGGCGACTCTCGTCTTGACCAACAAGAGCAATGTCCGCTGCAGTACCCGGAAGTGCGTTCTCGTACAGACCAAGCTTCACTTTCGTCGTGAGAATGCGTCGGGCAGAGTCCTTGATTCGACCCAGCAAAGTAGGGTTCTCCTCAACGGTCCGACGAGCCATGTCGATGAACGAAGTGTTGTACGGCACCATGCTCATATCCAACGGGGCGTTAGTCAGCACCATTCGAACCGCGTCTTGATCCGTCTTGGCGACGCGGTGCCACACGTGAAGGTTGTGGATCTCGGCGTAGTCGGTGACGATGAGACCTTCGAAGCCCATGTCATGGCGCACTAGATCCCGCAGGATTTTCGTGTTGGCAACGACCGGAACCCCGTTGATGGAGATGTAGCTCTCCATCGCCGTCATGGCGCCCGCTTTGATGGCGGCCAAGAAGGACGGCGCGAAGTCGTTGAGCAGCTCGAAGTCAGAGATCGTGACGCCAGCCCGGTCATGCCCAGATGGAGTCTTCGAGTAGCCGATGATGTGCTTCATGCATGCCGCCGTGGTGCCGTTGCTTTGGATCCCGCGGATGATGGCATCGGCCATGACAGAGACGAGGTGGGGGTCTTCACCGAAGGTCTCAAACGTTCTGGCCCACAGGGGATTCTGCGAGATCTCGAGGATCGGCGCAAACAGCCACGGGATTCCAGCAGCTCCAGTGTCGCGAGCGGTGATTCGACCCATTTCGTAAACCAGGTTTGGATTGAACGATGCGGCGGCGTTGATCTGCTGCCCGAAGAGCACAGCGCCACGAACGTAGTTGGCTCCGTGCACCGAGTCGAGTCCGTAGATGATCGGGTGGCTGCCGTGGCTCGCGTAAATGTCTTGGATTTCAGTGATCAAGTTGCGCCACTCTCGAGGAGAGAAGTTGTGGGTGGAGTTCGCGTTCGAGTCGTTCAGCTCGGCGCCCGGGGTATTCAGGTACGAGCCGACATTGAGCTTCGCGTGCTCGTGGACGACAGCCCGGTTCAACGTGCGGTTGGGATACAGGATCGTGCTCACGTCAAGCTGCGCCATCTGACCGAGCAACGCGTCCAAATCCTGTGTAAGAGTACGAGTGGAACGTCAGCAACGCGTATCCCAAGCAGACTTGACTGCAGTACGTACCATCGATGCCATCATCTCCTCGACACGATTCTGAACGTGCTGGTCGGTGGGCATTTCATTCGCAGCTGTGAGTGCGGCCATCGAGGCAAAACTTGCCAGGAGGAAGATCCCGAGTCTTGTCATCTTCCCTTCGCAGCGTCGGCTTTGTCACTTCTGGTGCTGGCGAAGAAAAAGCGAAAGTGGGCAGCAGCCTCGCTCGACCTCTTCGACGTCTCCTGGAAATGCGCTTCAGTCTCACCTTGGCCGATCTGAGTCATGCCTGCGTATGCACTTGACACAGATTGACCCCCTACCATCGCCAATACGCTCGAAAGCATTGAAACAGCTCGGAATTTGCTCGCTGCCAGTCTTGAACTTTCGTTACCGCGTCGGACAATACTGGAATCGCACACTGCTAGCAAAATCTGATGAATCGTTGCTCCAACGTCGTCGACAAGAGACCATACTATCGAAATGCAACGCACTCATAGAATCAGGTGGAGACGTACGACTGCTCTTACTTCTCTGAGCAACACAATACTAATACTGTAAGTTGTTAAAGAGAATCACTCTCACTACTCGTGAATCAAGCAGGTTGAGCTTCAACTCACGTCGTCTATCGGCCAAAGCCTTGCATTTCTGATCCACCGAGACCAGTAGACTTGCTGTCACCTTTCCGTTGGTTCCTCCTAGGTCGTCCGAATGTTTCTCCAGCCGCGGGATGGAGCGTCCGGTACAGTGTACCAGTCCGCCCCCGTAAAAAAAAAAAAACGCGGGAAGTATAAAATACGTCATGGACCGGTACCAGCGCATTGAGAAGGGCGGCTCCATCGGCGAGGGCACGTACGGCGTCGTGTACAAGTCGCTGGACCTCAAGAGCAAGAAGGTGGTGGCGCTCAAGCGCATCCGCCTGGAGACGGAGGACGACGGCATCCCCAGCACGGCGCTGCGCGAGATCTCGGTGCTGCGCGAGCTGGAGCACCCCAACATCGTGAGTCTGCTGGACTGTCTGCAGGAGGACGGCAAGCTCTTCCTCGTGTTCGAGTTCATGGACAGGGACCTCAAGCGCCACATGGAGCACACGCTGGGCAGGCTCGAGCCCGCGCAGACCAAAAGCTTCCTCTATCAGCTGCTCAAGGGCCTCGCCTTCTCGCACTCGCGCGGCGTCATGCACCGGTGCGCACTGGATGGACCTTTTTAAGTTGCTGCAAGGAGGTAATGTTAATGTTATGTTGCTTCAGCGACCTGAAGCCGCAGAACCTGCTGGTGAACGCCACGGGCGAGCTGAAGATCGCCGACTTCGGGCTGGCCCGAGCCTTCAGCCTCCCCATCAAGAAGTACACGCACGAGGTGGTCACGCTCTGGTACCGCGCGCCCGAGATCCTGCTCGGCCAGGAGGTGTACTGTCCTCCGGTGGACATTTGGTCGGTGGGTGTCATTTTTGCCGAGATGGTGGCCAAGAAGCCGCTCTTCCCCGGGGACTCGGAGATCGACCAGCTCTACCGCATCTTCAGGTCGGTGGCACGTTGTCGTCAACGCAACGAGTTGGATACGGACTCTTTTTTTTTTTTTAATGTTTTACGGCTTGGCTTGGCTTGCAGGGCTTTCGGCACGCCGAGTGAGGCGACGTGGCCAGGCGTCACCAAGCTCCGAGACTACGCGCCGACGTTCCCCAAGTGGAGGAAGAAAGACATGCGAGAGCTCTTCCCGCAGCTAGACAAGAGTGGCCTCAACCTGCTGGAGGTACGGACGGTAGTCGCTGCATTCCGTAAGTGCGGTTTACAGGCTAACACGTTTTTTGTTTACGACCCTTTTGACTTGGTTTCTACAAGTCTATGCTGCACTACGACCCATCCACAAGGATCAGCGCCAAGGAGGCCTTGCGCCACCCATACTTCGATGACGTGGATTCCCAGGTTTTGTAGTTCGTGGCTCATCTTGGCCGCCACGCTGGCGGCCCAGGCAGGACTCTGGACGCGTCCCGATTCTGTCAGTTCATCCTGAATAAGTCGCTTACTTTATCGTATTCTCGTGCGTGTCGCTTTCGTGAGTTGATGCCGGAGCTGGAGTGTTCACCGGAACCTCTTCAGTAGGTCTAATTTCTTGTGAAGCGCAGGCATCTTGTTCCGAGATATGATCCTGTACGAGGTAAGTGTGGAAGGGCCGGCCCCACAGGTTAGTATGTAGTACACAACCCTTGTGGATCGCGGACCAGACAAATTACCTGGGGTGTCGGATCTTGTGTAAACGGGAGCCCCGCCATGCCCGCGATGGCAACCAGACTTGCATGATCTAAAGCAGAATGCAGTATAAGTGTCGAGGGTGCCTATCAAAGCATTCCGTGGATTGCCTCAACTCGTACGTACCAGTGCTTTCTGTGAATCGTTCAAGGCCCGTGAGGTAATTGAGCATTGGGTCGCGGACTTGTGCCTCGGAGTCTGCATCTGCGTTACTACTGAGGGTACCGTCGTGATGATGTTGCCAGTCGTGCACAAGGTTACCTCCAGCCAGCTCACTAAGTGACAGGAAACCCTCCATCAAGTCGGCATGATCTTCACCATGAGTTGACTCAACTGATGTGCTGGCAAGTGTCCTCCGTGATTGTTTCCTGCCTGTAGACCATACACAGCGAGTGTTAGTTACAGAGTTTCAAGCGGCGAGCTGTCAATCGCCTTACCATGCTTCGAGAAGTTGCTGCCAGTGAATTTCGGTTGGCTAAGCATGAGCTCAACGTCCCCAATGCTGTCCAGAATTTCGCGAAGAAATTCGTCCTTCTCCATGGGCTCCACCAACGCGGTCGATTGCGACGAAGCCGTACAATGGCGTACCTGTTCAGAATTTACGGTAATTTCAACGCTTGCTGTTGTTGCAAGATTGTCGGAATCTCGTGTGGCAGGAATGCTCTCTTTCCGCTCACGGTGAACTGTTGGGGCGGTGTAGAACTCCATTGCTGCAGCCAATTCTTCTTGCAGTGTCATAGCTTCACTCTGGTCATCAACATTACCAGAGGCACCAAGTACGAACATTGGCGGAAGTAATTCACTGGATGAAGGCGGCCTGAAGCTAGCTCCATCAACGCTACCACCGGACAAATTATCTCCATCTTGCCCAGTATTCACAAATCCCACTGAGCCTTGTTGTGACTGCCGATCAGACTGCTGAGCTATTGCATCGACATTCGGTGAAGGAGGTACATCGAGGTCGAAAGGTTGATTAGTTTGAGCATCAAACACAAAAGGCTCGGTGGAGACTTGGCGAGGAGAGCCCCCGTCCCACGACTCGGTCAGCTCATGAAAAGTATCCTGAGATTTCGTAGGTGACCTCGGTGGAGAGCTCTTGGGGGAAAACTGGAGCCGCACCTGGTTCCAGACAGAAGGAAGCTGATGGTTCTTCGACGCACGAGAGCGTCGCTTGTTCTCCGCCAGCATTTTACGAAAGCGAAACAACTTCTCGGCTTGCTGCTTCTTCTGTTGCTGGCCCAAGAATCCTAAGATTGCACTGACGTCCTCGTTCCGCTTCTTCAGCACTGACCCCTGACCCTCCATCGCGAAAATCAACATCACGAACTTGATGACAACCACAGTATCGCCGCTACTGCTCTCGCTTGCATGCTTGCCTTCATCGAGTTCACCCCAGCGAAGATTACAGGAGCAGCGCACGAGAGCCTCGATAAACTCTGGGAAGTTCAGCTCCTCAGTCTCGGGGGAAGAACAACACGACAGGCGTACAGCATTTTCAAGCTCGCGGCGGTGAAAGAGCTGAGGGAAAACTCGGAGCTGCTTCATGAGGCTGATAAATGCAGTGCTACTCATTCGACAGTCTTGCGGTTTGTCTGTCGTTGAAGAGCTCTGAACAGCTTGACGCAGGAAAAATTGGCCTAGCACTCGCATGTATTTTTTGATAGCAGGTAGCAGCTTCTCCAGTGCTATATCCATGTCAGCAGGCATCGGTTCCCAGATCCAGTGCGTCTTTGACTTTCTCGGACGAGCTCGTGCTCTCTTTAGCAGTGTAAGTTGGGGTCGCAAGTGATGCTGGGCCAACCAGTTCAATGCAGTTTCAGCAGGTGAGTGTGCATCATTCCTCCTCAGACTGAGGTCAACGTACTTTCGATATGCCGGGTGACTCTCAACTAACTGCTCAAGGAACAGTTCAAGTCTCTTTTCCTCTTCGAGTTTGCCAGGGTCTACAACAGAACGTGGAAAGTTGGAGAATGTATCTTTGAAGTGGCCGTCGTACACTTTCTGCAGCTCGTCGATGTAAAAGTCATTTTGAAGAAGAGCGAAATCGCGAGCCATTCGATAGCATATACGAACTCTAGTCGTCCTCAGCCCAATGTTTTCACCAGCATGCGCCATGACGCTATCAGCGTAGAAAGCCATCATTTCCTTGAGCACAGATGCGTCCCAAACATCGCCATCGTTCCACGTTGTTGTCGCGTGAGCTTCACTGTATTCAGAAAGGTTGGCTTCCCCTCGATCGTTTAGCTCTAAAATGTCTGCCAGAGGCCGTTCTTCGTTGTTGCCGGCGTTCACCACTTTGATCTGCTTCTGGCGTCCTGTTCTCCGAGTCTTAACCACTCGAGGTTGGTGTTGTTGATCAATACGGTTGCTATCGGTGGCTGTAGCCAAACTCAACGACGAATGAAACATAACTGGGCTATCACCGCTTGCCAGACGCACATCGCACTCATATTCACGTGACTCAGCGATCAACGCCTGAGGATTTCTTCGAAGGTCTAGATTCCCTCCTCGTTCAGACGTGTTTGCACTCGGTACAAATGACTCGTTTTGGTCAGCACAAGTAGCTTGCACTAAAGTGTCCGCCGCTTGTGTAGATCGCAGATCTGGAGCAAACCGAACGCGTCGTGGGGGAATGTCGATGTGATCAGTCTGGTTTGTGATTTTACCAGCCTCAACCTCGTCATCGAAGAGAGGCAGCACATTGGCTGCTGCCTTTGCGTTGGTTGACTGCGGCTTGTCGCTGAGTTCAAGTAAACCGGGGAAATGATCTCGATGGGAATGTCCTTGAGACTCAGCACTAGGATGGATATTCTGAAGCTTAAAGCTCACTTGGTTGCTGGTCACAGGTGGAACTGGAACATCTCGTGTCGATACGCTTTTGCCGGTAGCCCTTGACGCATCACGAGAATTGCAATTGGCAATCTCAATCCCGTTAATTGTTCCTTTCTCGATATTCTCATCACTGGATTCAACACAGTAGCAAGTTTCAGACTCAACTCGACGTATTTGACTCCCTCGAGGCGATTGATCATTGTACATTCGTGGACGAGGCTCTGGGTCAGACACTGAAATACCGACACGAATCTTCGCAGGTGCTGGCTTAGTTGCTGTGCAGTTCGGTTCATTCCATGAAACCTCTTTAGCGCTTTCTTGATAGAATCGCGAATAGCTCGCGTACTCAGTAGGATCCAGCATTCGTCGCATCCTTCGTATGGACTCCGACCGAGCGTTCGTATCATCCTTTGGAACAACCTTTGGCCTCTCTTTCCTCGTCGGCAGCTTTTTACTCACCTTCTTTCGGTTACCAGTGCGTCTTGCTTGAGTCGCGCATACTTGTTGTTGAGGGTGATAATAGGAAAGTTTGGCCATTGCTTGCTGTGCCTCCAACAGAACCTTCTCCTGCTTCAAATGAATGGTAGCCTTCCACCACGATAGCACCATCTTCGAAAGCAGGCGGCAGCGAAAATAGTCTCCTGCGAGTTCGTTCCCATTGTTATGAGCGATGCACCACCTTCGAAACCAGCGACTCAAATAAAGCCGAGCTGCCTGCTTCAAGCTCCTCCTTGATCCTTCCAGCTCCCGGTTTAACTGATGTTTCAGAAGCGACTGTCGTTCTTGCAGGTGCCTCCCTTGCCCAACCAGACCTTTCCACTTGTTCATCCAACATCTTTGAAGCTGATGGCGCCGAGCTTCTCGGAAAACCCGCAAGAGCAAACCCCGTTTGTTGTTGCTGGTTGACATTTTCCGTGCAACTCGACGCCAGGCTCGAAACGCACAGCAAGCCGCGTGGAAATCCATCCAATGCGACCAGCACCGTCTGGCTTGTCGGAGCTGATGTCTTCTGTGCAAGGCCTTAACGTATCGGATTTGAATGCAGGTATATTGCCAACGGTACCATGCACGGGACACAATCGACGAGGCTGGATATGTTCCGTAAACTTTCTGGAAGTGAGTGAGCTTCCGAGTGAATGTTTTTTGCTGGGCAGAGTGATTGAGCCAATTCATGAAGTACATTCGTAGTAGCCGAAACCCTCGACTGCGCTTTAATCTAGAAAAGCACTGACTGACCTCAAACTTTTCACGCCATTCGAGGAACCACATTGTCCTAATCTTCATCTCACGCTCACGGCGTATAGATTCACCACAGAGACGGACACGACGGAAAAACGTCGAGCGGGATAGCAATTCTCGAATCACTCGGGTGCAGAGCTTCCGCTCGTAGACCCTTTCTGCTAGCTCACAAACGACATCGACCTTTTTCCACTTCTCCACGCGAGATTTCCAATGACCAAAGAGGGCCTCAACATCCCTCCTTCGTTTGTGAAGACTGAACACACGTACATGAGACACAACTTTTGCTTGCCGATGCCAACCAAACAACACTTGACGCTTTAAACGCACTTGATAATGGCGGTCACAACGGTGACGCCCGCGACACATAGAAACCAACATCATCCACCGATTCCACGTTCGACGACTCGGATTGCAGATCGAGTTCTGGTACCCAGCACTTTGCTGTAGATGGCATAATCGCTCTGATACTTGTTTCCGCGAGTGTACCAAGGAAAACCATGCATGAAAATGCCGTTTCTTCAACGAAGTTCGCATGTTTTGCCGGAGGTGGTGGGCCCGTAAAGAGCTCTGAGCGTTTTGATACACAGCACCCCACAAAAGAACCACTCCTCGCTGCAGCAAGTGCAGTCGGTAATGCTCTTGACCCTTGACGAGTTCTTGGGCGAGCTCCAAACATAACTTGTAGTAGCTTTTCCATCCTTCAAAAGCTCGCTTGCAGCAGAACCTGTCATGTAGAGCTTCTGCCTGCTCCTCCTGAAGATAGTACGCCTGTTGTATACGATGGAATCGTTTCCAACCTCGAATGTATCGCGCTTTGATAACTAGACAAACGTGTTTGACTGCGAGCCTCTTGCGGTGAACTCTCAGCCAACCAGTAAGCCAAACCTGTCGAAGTAGGCGCGTCTGCCCCATTTCTCGGACTCTATGGATCTCCTTTCTCCTGCGTTTTCTTTCGATAGTCCATGCGTGAAGATGCTTTACAGCTACAGCCAGACGGCGATGAGTCAACACCATAGTAACGTGACTGCAGTGGACAGCAAATCTTGCTACGTCCTTGAACACTCGGAAGTAGATTTCCCGAATTCGCTGTTCACCTTTTTTCCTCACTCCGTCACCCATTTGAACAGCTCTAACTCTTGATTTCCACGCGGAAAAGTGCTGGCAGAGCACCCGAGACGCGATTTTCCAGCGTAGTTGCTCTACGCGATCAACAGACCGAGCCACTTCACACCACAACAAAAAGTATCTCCTCCTCCTGACGTCAAACTGCACTCGCCCCGCGAGTTTTCTGTCACGAACAGACGCAGCGGTGAATGCTCGCCAGAGTTGCAGCAACGCACGCTTCCGTCCACGATTCACCGTCTGTAGATGCTCCTCACACATTGATCGCCGTCGCTCTTGAATCGCAAGGAAGTCGCGCATGGCCTTCAAGCATCGGCGCAACGCGTGAGAATCTTGACGAGCTCGGAAAGCGTAAGCAAGCAGCTCGGTCCACGCAGTTCTGACGCGTCGAAGACGAAGGTCCTCAGTGCGGTCAGTTAATACCAAACGAACAAACTTCCTCCGCTTGGAGAATTGGAGCCATCGCCGCCAAACCCGCCCTAGAAACGAGCTCCGACCTCTTTGAAGTACCCCCCTCAGCAGACAAGAGCGTCGTTTCCATTGTGACCAGCGGGAAATCGCTCGAAACGCTTTCCACGACTCAAGAAGCCGCTTCTTGTCGTGTTGACACCGTCGCTGCGTGAGAAAAGCTGCCCACTTAGTGACCACCTTGTGCTTCACGAAAGCATCCGCTAGTGCTCGTCGCTGAGTTTTCTCTCTCCGATACGTGATGAAAACTCTCCATCGCCGAAACCACATCCGAAGTGCACGGGGGTCTAGTCGAGTGTTAGCTGTCGGTAGGGGAGTTGAAGGCGACGCCAGTGACGAATTGGAAGAGTGGAGACTGGAATTCCGTCGAGACTTGCACCGCCGTAGCAAGTGAGAAGAAGAAACATTTGCAAATGCATAGAAACCACCACTTTTACTGCTATCAGAGCATCGACTGGAGTCGGGATCATCAACCGACGACCGCAACATCCTTGGAAACACCGCTGAAGGTGGAGGCAGCGCTGCCAGGAAGGCGCCATGTGGTTCGTTCACTCCGCAATTTTCGCTTTTGAAGCTTGTTTCCAGATCTTCATCGTCCGAACTGCGCTCCAAGACCCCCAATCTGTACAGCGTCTCAAGCTGCGACCTCGCCAGCGTCTCTGTCGAGTCTTTCTCCATTAGTTTCGTTGCAATGCTGATGGTGTGACCTTTGACGAGGGGATGGCTACACAATGTAGCCATCCTGACCTGTGGTTGGTGGCAATAGTCCTGATTTGGTGCTGTAGGTAGTGCTGATGGTGGCGCATTAACACTGGAGACCGTTGATAGATACACTGTGGACAAATATGACGCACTCGACGGAGGATGCCCCCGATATGTGGCGGGACTCACTGCTGCGCTACTTTGGCTATGCGAACGAGTTGGGCGAGTCGTTTCGCCCCATTGTGCCGCGCCTGGTCGTTCCGTCCTACTTGGTCGCCTTCGGGTACGTGCTGGGCGACACGTTCGACAAGGCCAGCAAGGCGCACGCGAAAGCTGCGGCCCAGGGCGTCTCGAGCCGTAAGCGCAACGCCCTCGTGGCAGACGCGACCATTGACACGTTGGCGTGGCAAACCATGGCCAGCGTTGTGATCCCAGGCTTCACTATCAACCGAGTGGTCAGGACAATAATGGCTACAGTAGTAAGTTTGGAGAAAGTGACGTGGGGTATTGTTTGTGTGTCCATTTTCTTCAGGTAGCCATGAGCTCGTTCGCGGTGCAGAAGGCGGTGAAGAACTCGCCGGTGGTGCGTCGATGGGCCCCGACGGGTCTGGGCTTGGGTGTCATCCCGTTGATTATCCACCCGATCGATGGCTTCGTGGATCAGGCAATGGACAAGACGGTGCGCAAGTGGTCAAAGGCGTTCGTGGACGACATGGACAAGTGATTCGAAGTGCAGTTTTAAGTTTGCAAGAGAGAAAAACAATGAGGAGTTTGTACTTGTTGCTTACATGGCTACACATGTTGCACTTTGCTCGAGAGGATGGCGGGGACAGCGTGCACGTTCGTGTCTTCGAGCAGGAACGGGATCACTTCGGCGGTCGCGACGCTGTATTTGCGGTGGCCCATGACGCGCATGACGGCCGTGGTCATCCCGCTGTGAGTCACGACACCCGCACGCGTCGCCTTGTGGCCGTAGAGGACGCGGGTCAGGAAGACGCGAGCTCGGTCGTTGATGTGCCGCTCGGTCTCCCGGTGGTCGGGCGCCCACCACGGGTCAGCGTCACTCCAGATGTCGCTGAAGTCGACGCTCGGGTACTACGCCGCCTTGGACGACGTGGTGCCGCGCAGGTCGCACGTACAGACGCCGATGGTCTCCCGGGGCCACTCCATGGACCGCTTCGGGACCTCCTTGTGGTTCTGATACGCGATCATGGCCGTGTGCAGTGTACGCTCCAACGGCGACACCACCACCTCGTCGATCTTCAGGCCCCTCTCAAGCTCTAGATCGATCCTTTCCGACGCTTTCTCCGCCTGCTGCACCCCCAGGGGCGTCAGCTTGGCGTCCGTGTACTTGACTAGTTTGCGGTAGTATCTGTCCCAGGCTTCGGTGCCGTACGTGGCCTCGGCGACGTTGTGGGTGCCCTCTCCGTGGCGTAGGAAGAGCAGCAACTTGACGTCCACGCCCTGGGCAGCGCGTGCATTGATGTAGGCGTCTACATCCGTCCACGAGACGTTGTCCAGCAGTCCGAGGTGCTCGGGGTTTGACGCTGGGACATCCACCGACGGGGTCCCTTGCTTGAAGAAGCCCGGGACGTACCGCAGTGTGAACGGCTCGGTGGCTTCGTCGGGCGGCGTCAATGCCGCCAAAGGGGCCACGAAGAGCGCCACGAGAGCGAGCAGCGCCGCCCGGAAGCGCATGGTCGCAGCTTTACTTCTCTGAGCGGGATCTTTGTTTTCTGCGCAGCAGATCACGTGCGAGAAGAACTGTGACGGTTGATAGTATCCTACCACTACCACCTGCTGTATGCAAAGCTTACTATTATAGTTATAGGCGCCGCAGCATCCATGGGTGTGGTGGCGTAATGCGCATCATCACCTAGTGGAGTGGCGTGCTTCCAACTTGAACCGACATGATCAGCAATGGGATATGCAGCACGGCTTTCCTGGACTGTCAGCAATGGCAGGCGAAGGCGGGCAGCACCCTTTGAATTAGTTCAGTTCGCAATTTGCATTCCGGCGAGCAATACACGTTGATCGTTGGTGGGAGTTCCAGCTCCCAATCTAGCGTGTTTTGTGTCTTCAAGATGCAGGACATCACAAGCAGGGCTGCCGAAAAATAAATTGGTGGTGCAATTATTGCAATAGATTTGAATCAATAATCTATTGGCTAGCTATCACAGTTGCGAAACGATTATCTATCGCGTTACCCAAGCTGACTTCAATAATCTATTGGAAGACTCAACATCGTGACACAGGGCCTGAGGTACTTAGCCTCTGCAAGGCGAGCCGCAAACAGTCAATGCTGTTTTTGAGTCAGATTGCACTATTGACAGCGCGGAGTTATGTAACCTTTAATTATATTGGCTGTGCACCAATAATCTATTTCTCCGTGTTTGGCATTGCAATATCGTATTGTTGCTGGACACAAGGAAGGTTCAATTATCTATTTCTTCGGGTAGCTTGCAATAGATAACAATGCAATAATCGGCAGCCCTGATCACAAGAACCCGCGACCAATGTGGACACGGACGGGTAGGCGGGCAGCTAATTCGAGCTGCAGGATGGCGGTTGTGCTGTGGTCGGTGGTGCACTGGCCATTACGTTTACTGTTCACGCCGTACTGCAGACGCGACCGTGAAGATGTTACCCCTTCGGCATCGACACCACCTGTCGAGAGGGGTCGTCAAGAAGCCGCGGGCGCTGGATGACCAGGTTGAATTTCGCTGGAGTCGAGCACCTTATGCCGC
>LGTU01000600.1:0-22122 GCA_001314425.1 Phytophthora pluvialis | reverse complement strand
AATAATACCTTTACATGCGCATGTTCAATAATACCTTTACACGCGCACTTTGTGTTACTGCACAACACAATTTTCTCGCAATCGATGGCTGAGAGAACTCGCGCGCGAAGAGGCTCGCCAGAGCTCGAGTGGCCGCTACTGTTTATTTTAAATTACACCAACCTTCGTGCGATATCCAAATGTTACTACAGCGGCTTCAACTTGCCACCGAGCATGCATTCGGGTTTGCTCAGGCGGTGGCAGAAAGCGAAGGACCAATGTGCGGGCTTGCTGCATTAGGCTACAATTACCCGCTTAGTGTTATACCTGTATTACGCTATATTGGTTCCCCACCAATAGCAGTGAGAAGAAAAGAGAGAGAGAGAAAAAAAAAACAGGTATTCCCAATGTAAGTCGCAGACGACCTAGTTTTCAAGATTAGGGCTCTGAAAGTGCTCTCGTCACCACTTTCATCGATCTCCTCTACGCTTCCTCTCGGCAACGACGTGTATCTCGACGCTGCATCGTTGTCCGCTGACCACGAAAGCTCCTCGGGCTCGAAAGGACCCAGGGACAAGAAGACAATCTCCTGGTCTTCCTTACTCCTTCTGCGTCAGGAACGGGTAGTCCGTGTAGCCGGACTCGAGTGGCACGCCCGGTTGCGGGTAGAACGTCTTCACATTCGGCGTGTTGAGCTCCGCACCGACACGCAGCCGCTCCACGAGGTCCGGGCTCGCGATGAAGTCGCGCCCGAAAGCAACGAGGTCAGCAGCGCCTTCTTCAACCGTCTTGAATGCGTCGTCACGGTCGTAGCCGGCAGCAGTGAGCAGGACACCCTTGTACGTGTCGCGGAAGTGGCGAGTGACACCAACCTCCGGCACTTGGACGTTGGCCGCGTGCATGCCACGACGCTCGATCACGTGTACGTAGGCGAGGTCGTAGTCGTTGAGCTTGTTCACGACGTAGCCGTACGTCTCGGTCGGCGTCGAGTCCTTGCAGCCGGAGGTGATGCCGTACGGATAGTAAAGCAAGTATGGACTTCATTCCTTGATTTTTGCTGCGCAGTTTACAGCTGGTTGCGCCCCATTCCACACAAGCGCACATCGGTTGTACTCGTAAAGCCCTGGTCGTCATCACTCAGTGCATCAACAAACGCGAAAGTTTGTTGATTTGAATAAGGAAGGCGCTGCGTAGGGTTTCCTGCAAGACGAAGGCACCACCTTCGGTCAAAGAGTGACGCTGAGCCACATTCGCCCTAGAGCTCTCGCGTACTGTAGCCATGCGCTACGGCTACGCCCCAAAAGAATGCAGGTTGAAGCGAGTTTGCGTTGTGCGCTTTGTTTAGTGGTCTCACGATGACGTGGACAGCCGTCACAATGGTCAGTACAGTGTAGCTGGCACAGGAAATGACATCGAGGACAATGAGCGGATATGCATCGAGCTCACTTGACCTCACTCTTCAATTCGCACTCCAAGGGCCAAAGCTCCAAACACAAGTCAAAACCGACCATGGTCTCCGCTATCGTCCCGAAGCTCTTCACGCCTTTCAAGTTGGGCGGCAAGAAAGCCCCCGTCGAGCTCAAGCACCGTGTCGTCATGGCCCCATTGACGCGCGTGCGTACGGGCGAGAGTGGTGTGCCCACTCCACTTGTGGCCGAACACTATGCGCAGCGTGCTACTGACGGTGGTCTGCTCATCGCCGAGGCCACCAACATCAGCCCGACAGCGCGCGGATACTTCGGCGCTCCGGGAATCTTTGACCAGGCCCAAGTCGACGGCTGGGAGGCCGTGACGAAGGCCGTGCACGACAAGGGCGGCAAGATCTTCGTGCAGCTTTGGCACACAGGACGCGTCGGCCATCCACTGAACCAGCCTGACGGACAGCTCCCCATTTCGTCGAGCGCGACGAGCGTCGACGATGTTCACTCACATGCGGTTACTCGCGAGGGTCGCAAGGACTACGTCACCCCGCGTGCTGTGGAGATTGAGGAGATCCCGAGTATTGTCACCGACTACAAGCGCGCCGCAGAGAACGCCATTGCCGCGGGCTTTGACGGCGTGGAGATCCACGCGGCCAACGGCTACTTCCTCGAGCAGTTCCTGTGCGACGGCGTCAACAAGCGCACGGACACGTACGGAGGCAGCATTGAGAACCGCGCCCGCATCATCTTCGAGGTGGTGGAGGTCATCTTGTCCAGTCTGCCCTCGAGCCAGGTGGGGATCCGCTTGTCACCGTACGGCAATACCTTCGGCTGCAAGGACTCGACGCCGACCGAGACGTACGGCTACGTCGTGAACAAGCTCAACGACTACGACCTCGCCTACGTACACGTGATCGAGCGTCGTGGCATGCACGCGGCCAACGTCCAAGTGCCGGAGGTTGGTGTCACTCGCCACTTCCGCGACACGTACAAGGGTGTCCTGCTCACTGCTGCCGGCTACGACCGTGACGACGCGTTCAAGACGGTTGAAGAAGGCGCTGCTGACCTCGTTGCTTTCGGGCGCGACTTCATCGCGAGCCCGGACCTCGTGGAGCGGCTGCGTGTCGGTGCGGAGCTCAACACGCCGAATGTGAAGACGTTCTACCCGCAACCGGGCGTGCCACTCGAGTCCGGCTACACGGACTACCCGTTCCTGACGCAGAAGGAGTAAGACTAGAGCTATAGTCAATTCAATGAAACCCGCTTAGCTTTAAGATCCGTAGCTCCCCAGCTTTGAAGGAAGAGCACGCTTTCGAATTTCTGGTGGGAACACGTAAACGTTTTCACTCGGATCATGACACTGGTGGCGCTATCAAACATCATCACGGGGGAACGTAGAGGAGATCGATGAAGTGGCGATGGCAGCGGGGAGAAGAAGTCTCAGCACCACTTTCAGAGCCCTATCCTTGAATATATATACTACTCGTATGAGTGAGCTGCGAGCAATATACGCCCTACCAAAGCACGTCGTACACGTACTTGTCGTAGAGAGGATGGAACTCGCACAATCCCTCCGTGTGGAACTTTGGAAAGTCGTACAGCCAGCAGCAATGAGGAACCCCCGGGGCCGTGTAACGGAACAGTGCTCCACGTTCGTCCAGCGTGCGGAGGCCGTAGGTGTCTTCCTTGTACTCAACCGTATCGTGCATCTCCACGATCGACAAACTCTCAAACTTCGACTCGATCTCTTCCAGTGAATTCACGTCGCTGTAGTGTCCCAGGTGACTTGCTTGCCATGGCGACGCCACGCCATCCTCGGGAGAAGCGAAGTAGTGCGCCTCCTTCAGCTTCAGAAAATTGTTTTTGCGGCGGATCTTCTCCACGTGGCAGTGGAAGTCAAACCACGCGCACGTGTTCACGTTGTTGACCATCGGGAGGAACTGGTTCGTAGCCAGCCACACGTCGCGCACAGGCGTCCGCAGCAAATTCGTGATCGAGTACGCAGCTTGAATCTTCGCGTCCATGGATCGACGAGCGAAGTCGGCCTGCATCTTGCCGCGGTATCCCTCAGGCGCGTAACCCGTGAAGTCGAACAAGTTCTGCGGTAGCACTGCAGCGCCGAATCCAGCTCCCAAGTCGTGGATCGAGTTGCGATCAGCCTCCTGGGGTCCGTAGAAAATGCCGTTCACTCCGCCTGCCAGGCTCACGAACGTGTGCACCTTGTGGTCGTTCATCTCCTCGATCACCGCGCGAGCCATCATCGCTCCTTGCGAGTGGCCAAGGAAGATGTATCCGTTCGCGAAGCGCTCGTCGTGGGCCACCACTTCCCGGACCGCTGCGATGGCCATCGGCACTTGGATGTTCAGAGCCGTCAGCGAGCACTCCCTCTCACAGAAGGCCAGCGGTATGAAGACGCGCCCCTCGGCCGTGAGATTCGCCTGGTAGTTGAAACCTTCCGTGCTGTTGCCCGTGAGTCCGTGGAAGAAGAAGACGGGGAGGTTCTTCTTCTCGCTCGACGAGGTTGAGTCGGTCATGGGCGTGTCGGCATTGAGGTTTGTCGCCACAGCCGGGATCGATGACTCATCGAGGCAGACGTCTTTCCCCATTGACGGAACTGTGTTCACTGGCGATGCAGACGCCAGCCAAGGCAGCAGGCACGCCACTAACAGTCGGAGCACGTGCATTGTTGCCAGTCGACGTGAGCTTCACGCGGAGGCTTTGCCAATGAATCAAGGGGGGGGGGGGGGGGAGAAACCAAGCAGAAACTGAAGTTCAAGTACCATCGACGCTGATTACGAGTTATGCATCCATGTTCGCCGACGCTTGCAATAATGGCGAAACGAATGTGCTCGGTCTCGACAAGTTAATCAATACCCCCCCGGTGCTCAGCGCTGTTGCTTATATTGAGTGCATTCCCTAAAACGCTCCGTCAGCTTTGAGGTGTTCCATCGCCGTCGTGAAAGGGATCTATTCAGCTATCTATCTACCCAAGCAAGAATATAGCTCTCGTTCCACCTCCCTGTAGAAATTCACAGATTTCGACCTTGGTTAAGCTTACTGGGTCTCAAGTCATGAAAAAAATGAAATGCGTCGTGTTTGTGCGGGGTTGTTATAAAGAGAGTGTCAGGAGAGCTGCAGGTTGAGGGGAACCTGTGGTGGTTTGTGCTTTCATAACTGTTGCGTTTTATTGTGGCATCTCCGCTCGAGACGGAAACTCGTCGCTCGCAGGACGGATTCCTGGCGATGGCGGAGGGTTGCGTCCACCCGGGTTGCCACCATTCTTCGGAGGTTTCAAGTCACGCTTACCTTTGGGAGCTGGGGGATTCTCTCCAGCATTCGGCGAAGGAGGAACGTGCCCGTCAAAGCTTTCGCTGCCGTGCCAGGAGCCGTGCTCGTTACTGCCCAGGGGATTCGGAGCTGGTCCAGCGATCTTGCTGCCTGCAGGTGGCTGGCCAGTCCTCAGTTGACGTCCTTCATCACGCATTGGGGACGGATATTGTTTGTCACCCCCTGGACCAACCACAGGAGGCTGTTTCCCATCACGCTTCCCGAACTCTGAAAGCAGATCGTCACGCTTGCCCCGACCTCCCTCTTGGGTGGGTAGCATCGGTTTAGCGTCGTCGGGTCCTGGAGGAGGGGGGAAGTCGCGGCCATCAGGAGCTTCATGATCCGAATGTTCGCGGTCTGCGTCGCCTTGGTCATATCCTGCGAATGTAGGCTTAATACGACCATCCAAGCTTCCACTGCCAGGCCAGGGTCGCCCTCCGTTGACGCTTCCATCGAAAGGTAGATCGACGAATCCTGCATCTGGAGGCGAGTGGTGACGGTGCCCGCTACGGAGCTTGTCACCACGTTTACTACCCGCAGGTGGTGCCAAGTCTCGGCTAAAGTCGTGAGGCGGGGGCAAGTCGGTGTGGCTGTCTTGAGAACCGAGACCCAGGTCACTACTCGTCGATTTCCCGTCACGCAAGATCTGCGAGTGCGGGCTCAACGGAGACCCTGGAGCGGAGGAGCCTTCGACGAGAACTGCCGCTGCAGCCACTGCAGCGGCGATCATGACCTGGCTGGCGTTGATATTGACCGGATGCTGTGTAGACTGGTGATTGACGTCGCGCAAATTGAAGAATGAGGAAACAATTGCGTGGGGGAAAGCAGGCAAGGTGGAAGTCGATCTAAAGATTACTTTGCCAGCATTGGGCGTTGATCAGATCGGTCGCTCGGATAGCGGAGGAACGCAACGCCAACACCGGTTTCGAACACTGGTGATCTCCATGGTAAGGGAAGATGTCTGTAGGCGTAGCACTCTAACCACGCGAGTGTGTTGTGTCCTAGGAAGCGGGGGCCTTGTCCACGGAGAGACTCGGCGGTGTCCTACGCTCCTCGTCGCTTATTATAGCGAGTGGAGAGGGGCTCGTGTAGCGCTAGTGTTTGAGTGTGATCGGCGGCTCAGTAGTGGATTGCTCTCAGTGCATGTGGGGCGACCGGAAGAGTCCCAGCAGCAACGACTGCAACACTGCACAAATCCGATATGCTACGTTAAGCCATATGTTTTGCATTCTGAAGTTGAAGTCGATGTAGCCATTCTGCTCACATGATGCGTCGCGTCAGAGGACACTGCCAGTCTTCTTCCTTTCATGGCACTCAGGCAAAACCCGCTGAGGGCTCACAAGGATCTGTGGCTGACGACTCGGAATACCTTCGCCCAAAGCCTTCGCCCAAAGAGCACTGGTGTGCTCAAACGAAGGTACCGGTAAGCGAGGGCCATTAGAAGCAAGCCGCCACCTTCGTTACAGAGCTTGCCTCAGTGTTTGATGCGCTGCACTCTTATGTATTCGATTCGTGAGACTCGCAGCCTGATAATGAAGGCCCAGTCGATGTAGTTTCTTACCACGGCTACGTGGAGCTGGTTAATAATATGGCCCATATTATGGGCAGGGCGCGAGCAATTGAGCTACCGTCGGTCGCGGCAACGAGACGTTGGAAGGCAGACTTCTAACAAAAGCCCAGCGAGTTCATCTCCACGGACAAGTAGCCGCTTTGGCACGCCGAGAGACGACGTTAACACCATCCCTGCCCGTCACCTGCAAGAGCGCATTCGCAACCACGAAACGACTGAGGTTCGTCTCTGGCTGCACCCACGAGCGCAATAAAGCCGTCAGAGAAGCCAAACAGCGCTTTCATCTACAAAAGCCAACTCCCGGCCTGGTAAAAAAAAACAATGATCGGCCAACCAGCAATTTTTTTTTTCATGAAATGGTCTCCCGGCTCTCCTGGTTCGTAGGAGATAACCCGAGAGTTGGTCCCACGCGTTGCGGTTCGCAACTTGCAGAAGGCACAGCTCCCTCGTTGCTGTAGCCCGGCTCAACGCATGCTGCCACCACGACTAAAAGGACTTTCCAGTCGGCCCCAAATGCACCGAAAGTCACCAGCGCGCTGGCACCGCAGCGCTCCGGCGATGTCGAAGGCGACAGCCGCGAGCGCGACAGTGGAGTGGCGAGACAGCTTCCGTTTCGCGCTCGTGCGTCGCCCGTCCCGCGCCAAACGGTGTGGCGCCATCGCGTTCGTTTCTGGCGATGCACAGCAAAGTGCTTGCTATCGAGGGACGACCCCTTCAGACTGCAATTCACAGCCAACTTGACAGTCAAGAGCCTGCCAGCCAATCTCGGCGGATAAACCGGCAGCTGAGGCTCCGCCGCCGTCCCATGCCAGCAACATGCCAATAGATTTTCTAACCCACGCGGGCTGGATTCGTCACTGCGGTGGTGGTGGACAAACCGCTGACAGTTGGTGGCAGCCCCACCGATCCATCGATTGCGGGATATCGCAGACTCCCGAGATATCCGCGGTCAGGATGACGACGGCCAGCCTTGGCAACGCCATCTGCCGTCGAACAGTACGAGCGTGTCGCTGGTAGATGCACTGACCGACGGCCATAGAGTCTCTATCTCTATTATACATGTAGTTGAGACTCTCCACTGGAGAGACGGCGAGGAAGCCATCTGCGGAGCCCGTGGGGACAGCATCGAGCAAACTAGAAGCCATCAATCAAATGCTCAAATTTCTCACAAAATCCGGCAGGGCTCGACTTTCAACCAATGAAAAAACGACCCGCACGTTTTGGCCAATGACCGATCGACGAAACGTCAGCATCGATCGATGCAAGTCCAGCGTATCGTATCGGAGACTTCGAGCCATAACGCAGCTTGGCTCGCTCCAGGCTGGAGTCCTGCTGCATGCCGCCAGCCGCACTGCCAGCCACACTGCGACCACGCCACTTTGATCTTCAGCGTGCAGGGTGCTTGGCGCAGGGATGGAAAAGCGATGCTTGTCTCTCGCTCTTGATTGGCCCAAAAACACCCACGCCTGTCTCTGGCCGCGCGCGCTGAATATTTGGCGCGGGCATACTGGGGCCCAGTCAGTCGCGAGCCCCTGCCCTATCCGCCTGCGATTCCCTCTTTCGCACGCGATGGCGGCAGGCCGCCGTCACAACGGGAAACCCCCAGCGGAGAGCGGAAGGCACCCTTGACAGAGCTCGAGCGCCGTAGAGTCCAACCCCCTGTCGCTTTAGCACACCTTCCGACCCGCGCGCGGGTATTTTGCCAGCTCTTTTGCCAGGGTCCGAAAGAACCAACAGCAAGCAGCCCCTAGTCAAGACATGGCGCAGCGCGGACCTTCGGGACACGGCGAGATGGACCGGCGCCGGCGCGCCAGCTCCAACTACTTCGAGCTGGACGCGGACCGGCGCCGCAACAAGTCGAAGCGCTCGGCGCGCTTCAGCCAGCGGCTCAACACGATGGACGTGACGCCCGGGAGCGCCAAGGGCGCGGCGCAAGACGACGAGGCGGCCATCGACTACTGCTGCGAGTTCCTCAAGGCCAAGTTCGGGTTCCAGGAGGGGTCGGTGAGCAACCAACGCGAGCACGTGCTGCTGCTGCTGGCCAATGGCAAGGCGCGCTGCCTGCCGAGCGACGCGGCCGACCACCACCTCGTGCAGCTGACCGACAAGCTCTTGACCAATTACCGCTCGTGGTGCAAATTTATCCACACGAGCCCGGCCACGTACACTGGAAATGGCATTCCCCACTCTACGTCTTCTGGCAATTTGCACATGGACGTGATGCTCTACTTCCTCATCTGGGGGGAGGCGGCAAACGTCCGCCACATGCCCGAGACTGTGTGCTACCTGTTCCATCAGATGCTGACGATGGTGAATGCGGACCCGCAGGGACACGAGCGGCAGGCGGCAGGCTGGTACTTGGAGCAGGTGGTCCGCCCCATTTGGAGGGAGGCCAGCAACATGAAGCGCCGGAACGCGCTGGGCAAACCCTTGGAGCACGTCAAGATCCGCAACTACGACGACATCAACGAGTACTTCTGGAAGCCGCACTGTCTCAGCATCCCCGTCACGCAGGTGGGCCAGGAACTGACCCAGAACCACGGCAAGACGTTCTACGAACACCGAAGCCTCCTGACCATGGTGCTCAACTACTACCGCATTTTCCAGTTCAACATGATGTTCCTGGTGCTCCTGACGGTGCTGGCGTTTGCCGTCACGATCTCGCCCGACGGCGGCAAGAGCGGCTGGGTTCAGTTCGGACGCATTGGCGACGTCGTGGATCCGTACACAACGAGGGACTTGAAGCTGGCGGTGGTCGCCATCCCGTTCAGCTTGGCGTTGATGGCCTTCCTCAAGTGCGTGATGGAGGTGTGTCACGGATGGCACTTGTTGGTCTCCAAGGAGAACTCGGCCTCCAGCTCGCGTTCGTTCACGTACGGAACGGCTCTGGCCACGCGCATCATCTGGAACGGCGGCTTTGCCGTCCTGTTCGGCGTCATGATCTACGTGCCGCTGAACGAGGAGAAGGACACGACGCTGCTGGACAACTTGTACCCGCTGTGCGGTGCTTACATCCTGCCCGGTCTGCTGGTGCTACTCACGCAGGCGTTCGCGCCCCAGGTCATTAGCGGAACATTCGCAGCCAAGTTTGTCCGTGAGGGCGAAAGCTGCTACGTGGGCCAAGACATGACGCCCCCGTTCTCGTTCCAGATCAAGTACATCACGTTCTGGATCCTCCTGTGGATCGTCGAGGCCATCGCGTCGTACTTCATCCTGGTGCGCCCGCTGATGCTGCCGACGCTGAGCATTTACGCCATGACACTGGACTACCAGAACTCCCTGGTGTCGTTCCACAACATTGGAATCATCATTGCCCTGTGGCTGCCTGTGGTGTTCATCTTCAACTACGCCACGCAGATTTACTTCACGATCTTCCAGGCTCTGCTCGGTGGATTCCAGGGTATTCTCATGAAGACGGGCGAGATTCGCGGTGCTAAGGAAATGACCAAGGCTTTCCGTGTCGCCCCGCAGCTGTTCGACCAGAAGGTTGTGACTCTTCTTGCTCGTTCAAGCGATGCCACTGCTACCGGCACCGACTCGACCCGGGCTAGCGCTCTCGCGGCGGCTTACGAGTCGCAGATGATGCTTCGTTTCGTCGTGGTGTGGAATGAAATTGTGAACTCGTTCCGTGAGGGCGATCTGCTGGATGACAAAGAAGCTGCTATTCTTCAGTACGACATCCGTAGCACCGGCGAGGTGTTCGAGCCGGTGTTCCTGTCGGCTGGTAAGCTGACGGAGGCCATGGGCCTGGCGATCAAGACGGCCAAGGATGGTAAGGGCGAGTCGCAGCTCCGTGTTACGCTCGTTGAGAATGACTGCCTGTCGGCTATCCGTTCGTTTTTCACTGCGAGCATGTACGTGATCAGTGCTCTGTTCGGTAACGACGACGCTGATGTTGTCGATGGATTCCGCATGGTTGAGGAGATCGCCGCTAGCGGTGGCTTCCTGAAGTCGTTCAACGTGCGTGAGCTCGCAAGTCTGCGCGTCGCCGCAGTGGACCTTCTGGAAGAGATCCTCGATCTCCCAGACCCGGACGTGGAGTCGCAGCACATCCCGAACGCTCGAGTGCACTCCATGGGTGTGATCCGCAACTTTGTCTCCAAGATGGAGGCTTTCCTGAACGGTGTGCAGTCGTTCTGCGTAGACCCGGCCCTGCAGCGCAAGTTCGGCAACTCCAAGTTCTGCTCGAGCGCTAACGGCTACATGTTTGCTTCGCGCGGACTTGTCAACCTTTTCTGCAGTGACACGGCTATGGGTGCCGCCACCCGTGCCTGTCTGCTGCTTTCTTTGGACCGTTCAGAGGCTATGCCGCGTACTACGGAGGCCCAACGTCGTCTTGGTTTCTTCATGAAGTCGCTTGTTATGGACATCCCCCAGCTGCGTTCCATCAAGGAAATGCGCAGTTTCTCGGTTGTGACCCCGTTCTACGCCGAAACAGTGCTGTTCTCGCTGAAGGACTTAAACGACCCTCTTGTGAACCACCCGATCTTCCAACAGGTCGAGGAGGATGGCAAAAACCTGACGATTCTGAAGTACCTGACGAAGATTCACCAGGAGGAATGGGACAACTTTTTGGAGCGTGTTGATGTGAGCTCTGCTGAGGAGGCTCAGAAGAACCACCCCGAAGAGATTCGTTTGTGGGCGTCGTACCGTGGGCAGACTTTGGCCCGTACGGTGCAGGGTATGATGATGTACGAAGATGCGATCAAGATTCTGCATTGGTTGGAGATTGGCTCGAGCCCTGGCAAGTCCGCCGAGCAGAAGCAGAACCAGCTGCAGGATATGGTCCGCCTGAAATTCTCGTACATTTGCGCTTGCCAGGTGTACGGCAAGCATCGCGCGGAGGGTAAGATCCAGGCCGCTGATATTGACTACCTGCTGCGCGAGTATCCGAACCTGCGTGTTGCTTATGTGGACACGGTAGAGCATGAGGACGGCGAGAAGTCGTTCGACACTGTGCTGATCAAGAGTGAAGCCGATGAAATTGTGGAAGTGTACCGTTACTCGCTGCCCGGCGACCCGATTCTGGGTGAGGGTAAACCCGAGAACCAGAATAACGCTATCCCGTTCACACGTGGTGAGTTTGTGCAGACTATTGATATGAACCAGCAGCACTACTTCGAGGAGTGTCTGAAGATGCCGCAGCTTTTGTGCACAGCTGACCTGCACCCGTCTAAGAAGCCTGTGTCGATCATCGGTATGCGTGAACACATTTTCACGGGTAACGCCAGTTCGCTCGCTAAGTTCAAGACGTGGCAGGAGCTTGTGTTCGTTACGCTTTCGCAGCGTGTGCTTGCCGATCCTCTGTACGTGCGTATGCATTACGGTCACCCCGACGTATTCGACAAGGTGCTGGCCATCACGCGCGGTGGTGTGTCCAAGGCCTCCAAGGGCATTAACCTGTCTGAGGATGTGTTCGCTGGTTTCAACTGTACTCTTCGTGGCGGTGTGGTGACCCACGTGGAGTTCATGCAGTGTGGTAAGGGTCGTGATGTGGCTCTGTCGCAGATTTCGATGTTCGAAGGTAAGCTGGCCAACGGTGCCGGTGAAACTTCGCTGGCGCGTGAGGCTCATCGCATGGGCCAGTTCATGGACTTCTTCCGTCTGAACTCGATGTACTACTCGCACACGGGTTTCTATTACGCCACGTGGATGACGATTGTGACGACGTTCGTGTACATGTACTGCAAGGTCTACATTGCCCTGTCGGGCGTGCAAACGCAGATTGTTTACAACATGAACACAACGGAGATCATTATGGACAACTCGGAGAGCTACGGCTTTGACACCCGTGTGTACCACGATATGGACTCGGTGTACAACACGCAGTACTACATCCAGGCTGGTCTGTTTCTCTCGCTGCCTCTGATTTGTGTGTACTTCGCTGAAATGGGTCTGCGTCGCGGTCTCGTGCAGTTCTTGGAGATGGTGTTTACGGCTGGTCCAGCTTTCTTCATCTTCCAGCTCGGTACGACCATGCACTTCTTCGACAACAACTTGCTTCACGGTGAGGCTCAGTACAAGGCTACGGGGCGCGGCTTCAAGATCACGCGTGAGACGTTTGTGCTACTGTACAAGGCTTACGCTCCGAGCCACTACCGCAAGGCTATGGAGCTTGTTGGTCTGTGCATGGTGTACTTGGCGTTTGGTAAGTTCGATATTTGTGACACCTCTGTTGCCGGCGAGACGAACTCGTTCGCCTTCGACTACTGTGAAACGTCGCAGAGCTTCGGTGTGCAGACATTTGCTATTTGGGTTATTGCAGTAGTGTGGCTGGTGTCTCCGTACATTTTCAACACAGACGGCCTTGACTGGGAGAAGACGAAGGCTGATGTGATGGCCTGGGCCAAGTGGATGTACGCTCCTGAGGACTACCAGGACGAGGACACGGTTATGGTTGGCGGATGGATTGGCTGGTGGAAGGGTGAGCTCAAGCTCTACCACAACACGAAGCCGATTGCTCGTTTCACGGTTATTCTGCGTGAATGCCGCCACTTTGTGCTCATGTGGTACGTGGTGGCCCTTGAGTGGGAAATCCTCACGGTGGGCCTGGTGTTCGGTGCTTCCGTTGTCACAGTTTTGGCAATGGGTCTCTTCGGTGCTGCCGGCAGCTGCATGCGCAACGTGAACTCGTCGCTTCGTGCGATGCTGTACACGTTCGTGGTGGTGCTTGCACTTATCATTTTCTTCGTCGTCACCATCGTCATTTTCGACGTCACCTTTACCAGAACCATTTCTCTATTCTTCGGCTACATGGCTGCTCTGTATGGCATCAATGAGATGGCACGCATGTACAGCTTCGCAAACTCGTCGATCGCCACCGTGGGCATGCTCCAGCAGCTGGCGTTCTTCTTCGACTTCATGTTTTCTGTCGCTATGATCATCCCGCTGTTGGTCATGTCGGCTATTCCGTTCCTGAACATCATCCAGACGCGCATGATGTACAATAAGGGTTTCTCGGAAGTTGTTTCGGCTTCTTCGCAGTACGCCTTCTCGCTGGCCGCCTTTATGGGTGTGCTTGGCGGCATGGGCTGCGGCTGGCTGTTCCACCTGTTCACGACCCTTGAGAGCACGGCTGGTTTCCTGAGTTACGTCACGACGTACGATTTGCTTAATGGCAACGTCGGCGACGGATCGGTCACATACGCGTTCTACTTCGCTTGCATGGTGGGCACGTTCGTGGCTGGTTTCCTGAACTACTTCATCGGTCGTCGCCTATCGATCGTCTTTGGCGGTCTGCTGACGGTTCTGGGCATGCTGGGCGTGAGTGCTGTGCAGTCGGGCGGCGAAGGTTTCCTGATGCCTGGCATTTGCTTGCTCGGTGGCTCTGTGGGTGTGCTGTTGCCTACTTTGGCTGTGTACATCTACGAAATTTCCACTCGTGACATGCGTGGCAAGGCTCTTCTGCTTCTGGGCAGTGGCTTCCTTCTTGGCATCTTGTTCGCTGCTTGGTTCTCGTCGTCGTCGAACGAGGTGGGCTGGGTGTGGCAGGTGTTCATTGCAACCATCATCCTGTCGATCATGACCCCAGCGGTGTACATCTTCCCGGAGAGTCCGTACTGGGTATACATGCGTGAGGGCCTGGAGTCGTGCGAGCGATGCCTGGCTGTGCTGCGCCGCAAGGAGGGCGTGTCTGAGGAGCTGCGCATGATCCGCGATGAAGAGGCCGGGAGCGACGACTCGAGCGCCAACAGCGGAACCTCGTTCCTCAAGTTCATGATGGGCCTGTTCCTGATGCTGGTCTCCAGCATCTTCCTGGGCTGCGTGAACATGTATCTGTCGGACACGTTCCGCAGCATCGAGGATGCGACGTACATGTTCGTAAACTGCATGGCCTTACAGTTCCTGGGTGCGCTGTTCTCGTTCTTCTTCATGGACCGCATCGACCACAAGCGCATCTTGTTCTGCACGTTGCTGCCGATGGCTTGTCTTGTGTTTGTCCTGGGCCTAAACGACAAGTCGGAGTTCGTGACGGGCGACAGCAAGTACCTGATGCTGCAGATCGTGGGTCTGCTGCTGTACTTCTTCGCTGGTTTGGGTGTTACCTCGGTGCCATGGGTGTCGTGCGTCGGTCTGTTCGCCACTAAGCAGCGCGCGGTGTACGTGACCGTCTACTTCATGGTGTTCTTCCTGCTGCCCGTGTGCGCCACTTACATTCGCTCGAACGATTCGATGAGCGGAGACGAGTACTTGTACCTGTTCGCGTTGACTGGATGCTGCGTGGTGGCGACAGCGCTCCTGTTCACAGTGGGTACCCTCAAGAACGGCATGGTGTGCACCAAGGGCGAGATGGAGGCCGAGCGCGCTCGTCTGCGCCGTATCCGGGCATCCCGCCGCAGCGCCCGCACGCCGGGCAGCGCGCGTTCAAGAAACTTCAGCCGCTCGCGCGCAAAGTCGCACTCGAACTATCAAATGTACGAGTCGCCTGCCGGCAGCGCGCCGTAGATTGGCGACGCGCAGACTAGGCTTTGGCAAGATGCCGATTGTACTCTATTCGAGTAGTAGGGCGCCGACGACCACAGGCAGGCGTCTCTTGTTTTACTTGCATCTTGCTCTACATTACATGATAATCGTTAATCCAACGAAAGTTTTCCATACGCACAACATTTTCGTGCTTCAATTGCTGGTGTCGTCACATGCTGGTGTGGCGTCAAGAAGATGAGAGCTGATGTGTCGTCGTTCTAACATAGCGTCTCGTTGTCTTAACTTCAGTTTGAGCTCAACACTTCAACAAAACTGAACTGTTCAGCGTCTTCAACTTCAGCTCGCAGTGAATGAGCAACGCTTCTTCCCAAAACTTACATGCGTTTGCATTTGCACTATCTTATCTGTGCCTTTTCTTCTTCTTCTTTTGCCTCCCTCCGTGCGCGCTCCGTGAGCTTTCCACGCTGTTAAATTATGAATATTCCTACAACGGTTGACCAACACAACTAACTTACCCACACACGGCGGGGACGACGACGCGCTCCAGTTGTAGACTTGAAACCAGTAGCATTCCCGTTGGCTGGAGTGGTCTAGAACAGTGGAGAGCTCTCTCACTTCCATCCGGTGATTCCGAGCTCTCCGCTTTTCCCAGCAATGCCTAGCCTCTATGCAGCTATGCATCAGAAGATCTGTGGCTTTCACGAGTCTGCACCAGCCACAGATGCACACTCGAGAGTCGGCATCCCTCGTTCCCCTGTTGACGTTCCCTGTGCTTAATCGCTCACGCGCTGCACCTTCCTTGGAACGTCACAGGTTTCCGAGCTTTTGCGTTTGCTCACACTTGGTCTGTTTATCGTTTCCTGCAAGCCCCTGTCCGATGCGCGCCTTGAGATTCAATCGATGTTGGCCAGCTCTGTCCTTCGTAGTTCCTCCCGAACCCTCATAGCGTCTGAGTCCATGTCGATAGGGTCCTCCATACCTGTTTCCTCATTTAGAGAATCAGGGATAATCTCCGGCGGTTGGCCGCAGAAGTGTACACGCTTCGGCTCGCCCTGCTGTTCGTCGGTCGGGTCGTCCAGATACACGCTGAGGTCTGCTGTGCTGCCGCTCTGATCTGACGAGCCGGAAGCCTGTGAGTTTCCTGATTGTCCACGCGAGCGCTTCCTTACGGGCCCCAGGCCTGCAAGTCCCAGCAGCTGAACGCCGTCCGCGCTTCCTCTCCGGTCGCACTCTGGAGCCATTAGCATAAGCGCATCCTGGTCCGGAGCCTGAGGCTGAAGCTGAAGCTCAGGGACCTGACACACCGGCGCCATCGGGAACATCGGTGGCATGCTTCGTCGCGTCGGCGACAGCTCCAATCGGTGCGTAATCTGAGAATTAAGCATCGTGTTCTGCTGGAGCTCCAGCTCATCAGACGGGAGCCCCGCGCGGTTGTTGATAATCTCCGCAATCTGCTCGCGCGAGTCGAACGACTGCAACAGATAAAACACCCCCCGTTTAGCACAACATTCCGTTCCAATTAACAAGAAAAACCAAAACCGTACCTTAAACGTGTACGAGCGCGAAGAGCCTCCAAACTTGAGCACGGCGCCGTGCACCACGAGCGTCGGCTGCAACGGGGTCAGTCTTAAACCGTCCACGAACGTTCCGTGAGCCGATCCAAGGTCCACCAGGTACGTCGCGCCTTTCTCATGGTGCACGATCGTCGCGTGCAGTCTCGAGATGGAGCAGTGGCTCAGCACGATATCGCACACGGCGGCATTCCTGCCGACGAGGTAAAACGCCTTCTGGTCTACCGTATTCTGCAAATATACCGAAATGAAAAGCCCCCCACACAAGTCAGCACTAAATCTCCCCCCAATTTCTCCCTTTCTTCTTCTCCATCCAACTCACCGTGGCAATGAGCACGTGGTCCTTGTACACGTCCAGCAACGAGATCGACCTTGGGGGCTTGTGCAAGCACCTGTCATCATGATAATAAATACCAATACATTATAAGTTCAGTACACAAGGGGGAGAGAGAAATAAAGGGGGGGGGGAGGACGAGAGAATTCTGCAATGGACCGTACCAAGTCGGAGCGGGGAACGGCACCGTGGGCGGTGCGATGGGGTCCAGGAACTTGGGCTGCACCACGAACGTGTCCAGGTGGAGCCTCGGCAGCTGCAGAGCCTGTTCCATGGTCGCTGAAGTCGCTGTCCGCTGCCTGGGGAGAAAGTTGCAGTGGCTGGCGAGTGCGAACGAAACTCGAGCTGCTTTTCGACCTGTTGCGGCAATGCGAGAGGGGAAACGGAAAGCCGAGTGACGACACGACGGTTGTGTCTGCCTTCCTGCCGAGTCGCGCGCAACAAGCGGACGAACGGACTGTTGTGGCCGAGTCACTCGCTCGATGCTCTCTCTCTCTCTCTCTTCGCTTGCTGCTGCTGCTTGTAGGCTGGCACCACGACCGGACACTCTGGCACGTGACCTGGCTCTGTGCACCCACGACGTGACGCTATTGGTCCGAGCATATCGAGTCAGACCAGCGTCCTTGTATGCGTTTCGGCAGGTCGTGTAGTGAGAGGAGCGCTATTTTTATAGCGAGCAAGGGAACTCATGCCGGATGGCAGGTGGCTATTTGGACCAATCACAGTGACTATTGCGCACGAGGGCGGACTATCACTTGCTACGCTGCCCCCGCGACCATGGAGGAGTACGTTGCGCTTGGCCGTCGCGGCGTCGCCATTGCCCTGCGCTGTCGTCGTTCGCCCCGCTGACCGACCGTTTCGATGCCTCTGCTTTCGTGGGTTGAAGGACGCACGCCGACCGCCAGCGGCAGGACGAGGAGGTGAAGGGTCGCATCAGCGAGCGCCTGGTGCAGAGCGGCGAGAAGGAGCGGCTCAAGGAGCTGCTGCGCCTCCGGCTGGTCGAGTGCGGCTGGCGCGACGAGATGAAGCTGCACTGCAAAGGTTCGCAGGCTGCTAGGCTGGATATTATGGACAGGGGTTGAAGGGCTCAGCTAAGTGTGCGGAATTGCCAATGCCGACGACGTAAGAGGTGATCCGGAATAAGGGCATCGACCAAGTGACCGTGGAAGACCTGATCGAGGAGATTACACCCAAAGGAAGAGGTGAAGGAGCAGCGGCTGTTAAGCGGGCGGGGTGGTGACTTGCGTGGGATACTGCGGTGCTGATGGCGTGTTGTGTGTGGTGGCTTGGACGCAGCGTCCGTGCCCGAGGACGTCAAGAACGACCTGCTGGAGAAGATCAAGGCGTTCGTAGAGAAGGAGGCGGACATCAAGACAGCCAAGGCCGACGTCAAGGACTAAGAGCTCGACGCTAAGGCAGGCCAGTCACCAGCAGCTGAAGCTGAAGCGGGCACGAACTAAATTCACAGACGCACGCGCTCGCGGATGGCTGTGACTCGCTACAGCAGGCAGGAAAATCCAGCAGGCACAGACACAGAGATTCACTGACAGCTTGTATCACATGGGCGAGCGCGAAAAAAAGCTCTGGAGCGCCATGCAGGCGATGCCAGCAGCTCGCACGTTGCTTGCTCCCAATAAACCGTGCGAAACCCACCCGTGTGTAGTACACCCTATTTACGTGCACCACACCACAGTCTCATATCGTGCGGCTGCCACTCACTCGCGTAAAAAGCTCAAGCTCGGACGAACATGGTGGTGAGACTGCGCCTGGCCCGCTGGGGACGAAAGGACCTCCCCTTCTACCGTATCGTGGCGGCGGACGCCCGCGCCCCGCGTGACGGCAAGCACCTCGAAATCGTACGTTTGCCTTCCACCGTTCTACCCTTGCCGCAAAAACTTTATCAACACGAAAGTTTCTGACGATTGCCACCTTTTTGCCACCTTTTTGCCACTTGTAACAGCTTGGCACGTTCAACCCGATTGCCGCCAGCGACGGCGTCAAGGAGATTCGTGTGAACAGCCAACGCGTGCGCTACTGGATGTCCGTGGGCGCTCAGCCCTCCGACCGCGTGGCGCACCTCCTGGGTCTGGCCAACGTGCTGCCCTTGCCGCCCACTCGCCAGTACACCAAGAAGTGCGTGCCCAAGAAGGACCGCGAGTAGACACCAAGACAGGAGAGGTGCGGTAGATGGCAACAGGGAGACAGGGGGTAGAGGGAGATACATGTTCACTTTTTCACGATCTCTCTTTTTGCCATGGTTGCCATGGCGTTGCCAAAACGATCACTCTGGTTAGACAGTAAAAAAGCAAGTTTTCTATTGGAATGGAGTCGTGGCATAAAACCTAATGCAATTGCTACGGAGTGGCAGCCTACTTCCTGGGCGTACGCGCCCGAGGGGCGGGTCCACGAGCGGAACCTCCTCCCTTGAGCATGTTGCCGCCCTTGCGCACTTGTTGGTTGAACGTGGCATTCTGCTCCTCGAGCCAGCGGCGAACCTCCTTCTGCTTCTCCTCCTTGGCGGCCAGACGCGCCTCCTCCTCCTTTTGCTTCTCGCGGTGGATGAACTCGGCGTCGCGACGCAGCTCGCGGGCTGCACCCTTGCGAGCTCGCTTGACCTGGCGCTGCAGCTGCTTGAGCTGCGCAGTGTCCTTGGGAGCCGTCTTGTCCTTGCGCACCGTGTAGTTCTCGTCGAAGTGCGGCGCGAACGTCGGCAGCGTCGTCGGCGCGAAGCTCTGCAGTCGCAGTGGGCGACGGGCGTTCCAGCAGGACACGAGACGAGTGTGGAGCTTCGAGATGACGGCGTTGACTTCGGACACCTTCGTGTCCTCCACCTGCTTCACGAGGGCGTGCAGCAGCAGGTACAGCGGGTAGAACAGCTCGTCGAACGACGGCAACGACGCGTACTGGGCCGACGAAGCGTCCAGCAGAGCCAGCAGCGAGCTCAACACTTGAGCACCGCTGCAAGACGAGCTGCCAGCCAGCGACAGACGCGGCAGAGCAGGCATCTTCTTCTCTTCACAGTGAGCGGACACCCACTCCAGCAGGTCACGGCGCAGCCAGTGGACCGAAAACTTGCTGTCATCGTCGTCCTCATTCGTCTCATCAGCACCCGACGTCACGAAGGTGCGGAGGATGCGAGTGAGGAAGGTCACGACCTCAGGCATGAAGCGCTCCTTTGAACGTGTAATGTCCAGACACAGAGAGGCGGCGAACAGAGCCTGCGTAGCCTCCTGCGGCGAGTTCACGGTGCCACGAGCCAAGCTCTCTCCGAGCAGCGTCTCCATTGGAGACACCACGTTGTGCCGCAAGTCGGATGTCGGGAAAATCGAGATCAGAGCCTTGAACAGAAGCAGCTCCGGAAGCGTGGGCCAAGCAGACGTCGACGCACGCTTGTGCAACCGCTTGAAGAGCTGGGCAAGCAGCTCACGCGCCACAACACCCGCAGTGTCGCCCATTTGCTGAGCCAGTGTGTACATGTTCGTCGCCAGCGAGTCCAAGTCTTGCTTGTGTCCCGCGTAGCGCGCCGCGAAGATTAGGAACTGGCGTACCATCACCGCGAAGAAGCGCTTCATGTTGTTCTTGTTCTCCACGCTCAGTCGCGGATTGTAGTACGTCACAATACGCTCCAAGATAAGTCCACGCTTCTCGGGCGAGTTGCGCGCGTGCTTCTTGAAGAGCGCCGCCAGCTCCTCAGGAGACTCCGGGCACTCGAACACGAACGGAAGCTCGGCAGCAGCCTCTTCGGCGTCCTGCATCCGCATCTGCTTATCGTCGCTTTCAGCCTCCTCTTCTTCCTCCGGCTCTTGCTCTTCCTTCGCATCCATCTTTTCGTTGGCCTCGTCCTCATCGTCCGACCCCGCGTCGGAGTCCGCCTCAGAGTCCTCCTCTTCGCTGTCCTCCTGCTCCTCGTTCTCATCGCCATCCTCGGCATTCCCCTCCGCCTCTCCCTCCTCAGCGTCACCGGCAAAACGGGCATCCACCGCGTAGCCGTCCGTGAGGTCGTCATCCGTGGGGGGCATCATGATGAGCTGCGGGGTTTTCTCCTTCTTCTTCCCCTTCTTGCCCTTGCACTTTGCGTCATCGTCGCTATCGCCGTCATCATCGTCCGCGCCGTGCATTCGGGCCACACGCTTCTTCTCCAGCTCAGCAAGACGGTCGCGCTCCTTCGCAGCAGCCTCCTCCGGCGACATGCGGCGCTCCGTAGCCTTGGCCTTGGCCTCGAAGGCAAACTCCCGCGTCAGCTTGTCGAAGTCGTCCATCGGCTCCTTCGGCACCAGTTCCTTGCCATTCGCGCGCGTGGGTCGGAAGTCGAGCAGTCCGCGGAGACCCGCGAAGCCCTCGTCCAACTTGTCGGTCGCGTCCTCCTGCGAGCTCTTGTTTTTCTGGCGCTCGGCCTTGTACAGCTTGGCCTTCATCATGACCTCCTGCATGACCTCCTTGTGCGTCTTCCGCTGCCCGTCCCCCTCTCCGTTTTCGGGGGCGTCCGCGTCTCCCTTGCCGCCGCCGAAGTGGAGTTTGTTGACGATGTCCCTGTCCATCTTCCTGCCTTCCACCGAGTCGTCCTCGTCGTCCAGCGGGCCATCGGCGTTGAAACGGTCGTAGTCGTCGTCTGTGATCTTGGAGCCCTCGTGCGTCAGGAAGAGCGCGTCGTCATCGCCCTCCTGTTCCGAGTCCGAGTCGTGCAGCGCGAACGTCGACGCGTTGCGCAGCTTGCGCTTGCGCTCGGTCTGGAAGCGCGCCATCATCTTGTCCTCCATGGACAGCGTGGGGTCCTGCTCGCCCAGCCGCTTGTCCTTGAACACGTTGCTCTTGTTGCGCGCCCTGAACTCGGCGCCCAGCGTCTTGCGGCGCTTGTGCTCGGCCTCGGCGCGCGCGGCCGCCACGTTGCGGCCCGCGCCCTTGACGCGGCGACCGATGACCTCGTGCTTCTGCTTCGAGGCGTTGCCGCGCACGTCGAACGGGTTGGCGCCCTTGGCGCTGCTGGCGCGGAAGCCGTGCTTCTGCTGCTTCTTGCCGCCGCCCTTCTTGAACGCCATGGCTGTCGAGGGCCCGAGGTCGAAGCTGCTCAAGTGGTGATGGCCAACCAAACCAGCCAGTAGACGGCGCTTCGAAAAAGGGTGGACGTAATTTGTGGCCAATTTTGTGTCGTTTTTTGTTGCTGCGATTTGTGCTCTCTGAAATGTATTTTCAGCCACCAGGTAATTTATGTAATGAAGACACACATATTCATATGGTATTGAATAGGATCACCAACTGAAATGCACAGCCAGGACGGTCACAAAACGATCACCCGGTAATTTTGCGAGCTCGATAAATTACGTAGGTCTCTACATTTAATTTTTTTTAAAAATCATGGCGCGTTCTGTGGGCCTTCCATTCCAGAATCCCCCCTCGCACTGAACTCGGCTGCGTGTTCCCCGCGTGATTCTCCCCGTCGTTCCCCGCGTGCTTCTCCGCCTGTCTTCTATCAAGCATTGCGCGAGTCTACGACATGAG
>LGTU01000599.1:0-25125 GCA_001314425.1 Phytophthora pluvialis | reverse complement strand
AGGAGGAGCTGGAACGCCGGCTGGATCTTGTCGGTGTGGTATCTGCTGGCTTGGGTAGACAGCGATGCCAAGGTCGTTCTCACTCACGGAGTTGCCTTCGCCGATGTCAGCACGCTGCGTCATCAAGAAGCGTACCCGCTTCGATGTGCGTACCTCCGATGGGCACGTTGGGTCGCCAGTAGGAATTCGAGAACGGCACAGAGCAGCAAACGTCCGTCGTAGCGAGTCGACGGTGCGGTTGTTGGCGCGGAAGTGCTGGTTGTGGAGGGAGAGGACCAGCTCCCACTCGTCACGCCCTAGCGGTAGGTGTTCCTCCAGCGTCTCGAGCAAGCTCTGCAGCTCGTCCGTGCTGAATCCTGCTCCACGTCCGCCAGCGGCAGGGGGAGCTCTAGGCGGGGAGGACGGGCGCTTGGTGGCGAGGCTTGGGTGGTCATGAGCTGGAGAACGATGAATTTCGAGTGCGGAAACCATATAAGAAGGCGGGGGGTTGTGTGGACCACCAACAGGTTGCAACTCGGAGATTTACCCCAAAGTAGCAGCCAAATCTAGTTTTGTTGGTACCATTTTTCTCCGTAGAGACAACACCATCGAGTATGATTACGACGAAAATGTGTCATAAGCTGTACAAATACGCCTCGCAAAAATGAAATGTGATTTCAGGAACCACCCACTACGCCCAACTGCGAGAGACGGGTCATGGATACAAGTGCCCAACTGTGCCCAACTGTGAACTTTGCCCATCTGCGCCCAACCGATGCCCAATTGAGTCTAATGCGGGTTACGGATATCATTTGAGTTATACGTTGCGACCTGTATAGCCGAAAGATGAAAGTGTCTGAGCTTGCCGCTAGCACAAACACAAGCATATTAAAAGCCACATATCTCTACTCTGCCAGTCTACTAGAGCAAGTGTGAAGCCCAAAGTGACGTGTATTAAGCTACATGTGCCTGTAGCGTATCCTACGTAGTACACTGCGTCATCAAATGCTATCCTGCTGCACGCCATTGGTGGCCTCAACCGCGCCCAACCATGACCAACTGAGCCCAACGGATCCCAACTGGACCAAATATGCACATCTGATACTAGCAATGCCAAAGCGACGGCGTCCACATACCTGCGCTTTGCAGGATACGGGCCTCGTGTCTAGGTCGTTTCCCTTTTCCCCTCGGCTTGTATGAGGGTCATCCAGTAGTATTCCCACGCAACAGGAATGGGTGGGGCTGATGGGTGCTTCATCTCCCTCTTGGTGTTCCGGACGACGACTTTGTTGTTGGTACGGACTCGAAAGAGCTTCGTTCGTATTACAAGAGCATTAACAATCACTGTAGGAAACACACATCGCAACTAGAAAGTTAGCCACAATACCTGGAAGGGCTGTGCCTCGGATGAACGCGTGGAAGCCTCCCCAGGAGGCGAATCGAGTCTGCTCGAGAGATGGACCGGAATGACTGCTGTCTCCTGTGGCGTTGGTCTGCTTGATGCTGTGTTTGACTCCTGACACACACGCTCGGCATTTAAGCTGCCGTAGCTGAACGACAGGTTTGGGCTGCTGCCCGACGCCACGCACGTCGTGGACTCGTGCGCGCGTTCCCCGGGGGATGGAGCCAAGTGGTCGCCGAGTGAGTGCCCAGCTATCATCACTAGTCACCGAGCGATGGAGCGCATGCTGCCGCCGAGTCGCTGTCGTTGTCGCTCTGATCACCTGGCACGGCCGTCGCGCGCCGCTTCGCCGCCGACCGCACGGAATACTGCGAATAGCTGTTGGCCACACGTTCGCGAGCGATAAGTATACGCTATACATCGTACGGATGCAAGACAGGGGTAGGCTATCAATACCAGCTGTTCTCAGTTGGGCGTCACAGTCACTCTCTTTATCTAAACCGTTCGAGCGACATTGTGGATTTAAATGTTACTCGAGCGGCCTAAACACATCTCGGACCATCAGTATTTAGCCAAGTCGTTGCTACGACGTGTGGTAGTGACGCCCTCCAGCTCATCGCGCTGAAGTTGCTGGTGTTGCAGCACATAGGACCCGCTACTGCTAATCCACCTGTCGACCCAGAGGAGGATAAAGCGTGGAGGTGGGCGCCGCGTGGATCCACGGCACGGAGGGCAACCCGTTCTCCGCCATGACGAAAGAGTTCGGCATCGCGTTCAAGGAGGTGGTGCCGCGGAATCCATGGCTGCACCCTAACGTGCAAGAACGTTTTACTCTTCGACGGCTGCGACAAACTTCCCCAGGAACAAGTCGAGGAAATGTGGCGGCGGCAGGACCTGCTCATGCACAAGGTGCAGGCTCTGGTCCCCCACTGCCGCCGACCACCAGGAGAAGGCCATGTCGGCGATCGTGGATTCACTCAGTCGAGTCGAGCGAAGGATTCCGCATGGCCATGAAAGCGCCGAACGCACGCGCCGGACTGGGCGTGTGCTTGAAGCTGATCGAGGTGTGGATGTGGGTGAACGTCGACGACGTGCAGCTCGACGACTTTGCTGAAATCGAGTTGATCGGGTACGGGAAGCGTGATCGGATTTATCCTCGCTGTATCCTCGCTTTGATGCTAATGTCGTGTTTGATGTATCTCCAGTGATGACCCTGGGATACACTGCATGGTTCCTGCTGGAATGGAGCGTTTCATTGACAACCTGGTGGAACCTGTGAGGGATTCCATCCACACGGACGTGGTCGTCGCTTCCATCAACTATGAGGGTGTAGACGGTGTTGTTATTGAGTGCAGTGATGGGCGCCGCGTGACGGCCGACCATGTCGTTGTAACTTCGTCGCTCGGGTTCCTGAAGTCTGGCAAGCTTCACTTCCAGCCGGAGCTACCTGCGCCCAAGCAAGGTGCCACCGAGCGCTCCAAGATGGGTCAGTACATGACGATCCTCGTGGAGTTCCTGGGAGTCTTCTAGCCTGAAGACTGCACCTTCATCGCACAGATCAACAACTTGTCGAGTCCCAGCGGCACCTCGGACCGTCGTATTTACTTCCAGGTGGTGTTCAACTGCCAGTTTGCGAAGGACGTGCCTATCATTGAGGGCGTGCATGTTGGCGAGAACGCCAACAAAATCTCTTCTACGTTCACGGACGCGGAGATCGCGCACACGCTCTTCCTGCAACTGCAAGAAACGTTTGGTCCGAATATGCCGGACTCTGTGAACCACTTCATCACTAGGTAGCCGCTGCCGTATTTGCATCCGCCTCTGTCGGTATCTTAACTAACATATTAGCTCTATGTTGACTGCAGATGGGATCAGGACCCGTGGTCGATTGGCGCCTACAGCCCTATCACGGTGGACAACACAGATGAGGACCCGGCGATCCTACGTCAGTCAGCGGCATACCGCGTGCTTTTTGCAGGCGAGGCCACGGACTACAAGTACCGGGCACGCTGCAAGCCGTGCACTCAAACTTATGGCGAGATCTGATGTTTCATTGTTTCCTGCTCCGCAGGCCTGAAAGTTGCCGCTGAAATCGTGGGCTAACGGTGTACAAGGACGAACAAGTGATGCTGATCTAAGCGCGTTGACCAATCTGAAAATCGTAGTAGCTCTAATTTTATACTTCGAAGTAGTATGGAATGTGTGCGTGAGTGAACTTTGTATCGCCTGGGATCATTCCGCCTCTTGTCGACAAAAGGTGCCTCTCCATGGACAGATTCTCGTAACGTAAGCCTCGATTTCGACCAAGAAGGACACTTCCCGTAACATAAGCACGGCATCCTATTCGATTCCTTAGCTCCTGTATATATTTTCCTTGTTGAGGTCTTATTTCACATTGTCATATTTTGAACCCTCACTCCGTGATCCGAAGTAAAAGTTGGCGGGGTCTATAAAATCCAGAGCTGTTCCGTGCGAAGGCACGGCTTTGTTGTTGTTTAATGTTGGAAGCAACGGCGAATCGTATCGATCTCGTGTAGAGGATCGAGCCATATTTTTAATATATTGAGGTGCTCGCATTCACACAAAGCAACCATGCCTCCCATCGCGCTGGCTCCCCCAGCTCTTCGCTACGTGCGTCATGGCGTACACAAAACTGATCCGCGATGAGTATCTCAGATCACGACGAGCACTCAGAATCTGAGTCAGATGACAGTCAGTATGACAGTCAGTATGACGGTACATGCATACACATGTAGCATCTGCAGGCCTTTTCCCTCTGTTCAACAGAGGCAACAGAGTCTGTTGCCATCGTCGATGCTGGACATCGTTTGAGTCTCACGCAGCGTAGTGTACGCGTACAATCTCAACTGATCGGGGCTCGATCGGTTGAGCACAATGGTCGAATCCAGCCTGACGATGTGAAACTAGGATTCGTCTGTCCCAAATCTTGATAACCACCGCGGAGGTGGTGCCGCGGATATCTTCCCCGATTGTACGCGTCGGAACTGTTGTCGGACGTTGGCTTGTCGTACTTGCCAGCGCAGTTTAACAACTGATCACGATGTTAGTCCAGAATCCAACTCTTTCATGATCTTGATCGATGAAACAAACTCGAGCCATCATAGCGACCACAACCGACGCTGGAATGCCAGTACAAATACCCCAACTACTCGGCCAAGTATTCCACATTGTCATTGCCATTTCCCAACTTCACGCCTACAACACAAGCATCCCAAAGAACCATGGCCAAGACTCTCTCCATCCTCGCTACCGCCGTTATCACCGCGGTCGCCATCACCGACTCCGCCTCGGCCCACCAAATGGCGACGCGACCTGCTCTCTCCAACGATCAACGCAAGCTTTTCGTCGCCAACGCCAAGCACGCCCTCGGAGAGTGTGCCAACACCGAGTCCATGGGCAAGCTCAAGGAGCGTGCCGTGGTCCGTCGTGCCGAGGCCGTCGAGAGCCTGCGTCGGGAGCGTCGCCAGCGCCGCCTTGACGTCGACACGGTGGTAGCCACGAACCACGAGTCAAGTCTCACGGGCGTCACGGCCGACACGTCGTCCAGTGTGCTGTTTGGCGGCGAGGTGGCTTGTGTGCTGGAGCCTGAGGTCACGTACGGACCCTACTACGTCCTGGGGGAGTACATCCGCACTGACATGCGCGAGGACCAAGCTGGCGTCGACATGTACATCGACGTCCAGGTGATCGACGTCAGCTCGTGCGAGCCCGTCACGGACATGTACGTGGACTTCTGGCACGCCAATGCCACGGGTGTGTACTCGGGCGTCGTGGCCGATGGCAACGGAGACAGCAGCGACACCACCAACCTCGATAAGACGTTCCTGCGCGGCGTCACCCCCACGGACGAGGACGGCGTCGCCCAGATGATCTCCATCTTCCCTGGCCACTACGCCGAGCGTGCCACGCACCTACACTTCATCGGAAACTACAACGGTTCCGTTCTTTCCAACGGCACGTACTCGGGCGGATCCGCGGCTCACGTCGGCCAGTTCTTCTTCGACCAGGACCTCATCACCTCGGTGAACGAACAAGACACGTACGTGACCAACACAGCGGAGATCACGCTCAACGAGGACGACCAGTGGCTTATTGCGGCAGCAGTAAACGACTACGACCCGATCATGGAGTACGCTCTGCTGGGTGACACGGTCGAGGATGGTCTGTTCGTGTGGATCTCGCTGGCGGTCGACATGACGGCTGCGCAGGAGGTGGAGGAGGCTGCCACGCTGACGGCGGACGGCGGTGTAATCTCGAGTGACTCGATTATCAGCGGCGGGGGTGCTGGTGGCAGCGGCAACTTCGGTGGCTCAATGGGCGGCTTCGGTGGTTCTATGGGTGGAATGGGCGGGTCTGTTATTGGCGGTGAACTTGGTGGTTCTGTTGGTGGCGCAGATTCTCCTGCTGTAGGATCGGCATCGGCTGTGGAGACGACGTCGTCTTCTGTTGCGGGTGAGGCTGATCAAACGGTGTCGTGTGATGTTCATAAGTAGGGCGTTTGCATTCTCGTAACTTACGAGTCGTAAGAACAGGAAGCGTTTCCTACACTTCTTTAATGCATTTTCTTTGAAAACTTTACAAAACAATAGGACAAAAAATGACTTGTTACTTCGATTGCGGACTATGTACAAAGTTGAAGTTTGTTGCAAAAGTGCTGCATTCCATGAGTTAGCACCGATTTCGTCACCTCCATACAAACTAGTATCGCCATAAAATATTCTATGGGTCGAACATCGTGAAAATGGTGATAGTTGTACGTATTATCGGGTTTTGCAGCTCTTCCTCAAGCGTAGCACACACGCAACACACGACAGTACTTCCTATCATCCCATTGCGTTCGCCAACTTATCCGGGTTCCACAATCGAGCAGCCCAGGGGACTTGGCGTCGATATAGAGGGTACGGCAGCATCGAGAGTGGCGCGTGCTCCGTTGCACCTTGACTACACAGTGTGCGTGAACATATATAAGTCTCTGACATAATCGCTGGTGTGTGGTGCGGAACCCCCGTTTTGGAAATGTCCAGGATGAACTGCAAATTCCAGTGTGACGCAAGTCAGCGGGTCCAGCAAAAATATTCATGACAACATTTCACCAAGTAGAATGACTATCAACTTCGTCGGTGCAAATAAACAGAAGTAGATAAATTCAACCGAAGCTCTTACGAGCTGTGAAACAAAACGAAAATACCCAGCTGATGCCAGCGAACTGGCAGCAAACGACCCGCCGAAGTTGGCACTTGAACCCATGTCACTCCTCCAAACCGGTGCCGACCCATTTCATCAGCACCACCACTCGTCACAAAGGTGCTGGTGGCCACACCCACCGTTGGCCGTAATAGTGGCTGAGGTCTCGCCTACCTCATTAGCTGACATGTTCCTAATAACAGAGATCAACGTGAACAGACCATCCGCAACTGTTGGAATGTCAATCACTTCCGCATGGACTTGCGCTGGTAGCGCTCAAAATACCATTGTGCGGTAAGGCTGAATTCTCAAGATACAACATTTGCGCTGTTCCATACGTGCTTGGCTGTAGTGTCTGCCAGTTTTTTGGCAATCCAGGAACACAGGCGAGGCAGGTGGCGAGCCTGCTGGAACTAGTAGCCTAGTGTATTGGGTTGCTTGCGCAGTAGCTAGCAGAATGAAGAGTGAGAGATGTAGACGATGTAGTCTAGTCTGCTCATGAAATATGCATCCATCTTCCGGCTAACGCCAGCAAGAGGAACCTGGGGCGCTGCCAGTCAATCCATGGGAATCTCTGGCGGCTGACTAGCTAGTTCCTGTTATACAAATATTCAGACGGCAACCAGATGTACTGGTGACCGACCGCCTCGGGAGATTGACCTGGATGTCCAGGTCAGTCACCTGTCTGTCAGGAAATCTTCAAGGCAACGCCAGGTTGAAGTTTCCGTCTGTCAGTCAGTGAGGGCGGCTCACTGACTGTCTGGCTCACCCTGGGGTTCTGATGGCAGCGGTGGGAGCTGGCTTGACACCAACATTCCACTACATTGGCGTTGGCGACGACAAGCTTGCGTTGGTTGTTGGAGAGAGCAGATCGCGTGGCCATTTCGTGAGTCGAGGTGGAGTCAGTGGTAGCGACCGTGGCGATGGCGGCAGCAGCGAGGATGGAGAGAGTCTTGACCATGATCAATTGAAGCGAGGAAGAGGGTGTTGGTTTGGTTGTCTGGATTGTCTGGAGTTGAGTGAAAATTGCAAAGTGAAAATATCCGTCGAGTTGTTTGGCCTTTGGAACAAGATCAACTTGCTGCAGGTTCAGCAGCCTTGAGCACGCTGAACCTGAAGGTGAGCTCACAGTGGTTAGAGGAGTCGATTTACCTTGTTCACGCCTGCAATGCACGTGTAAGACACCAATTTGAATTTTAGCCACTGCATTTCGTCTGCATCAACAACTTCTTTTGTCAGCCATACATTTTAGCAGGACTTGAACGCCACGAAATGAGATCTGTCAGAGCTGCGCCAGGACCACCGGATTCTTAGGTTCACATTCCTTCAAGAACGAGAGGAATTGTACCTGTCGGCGGACGGTATCGCTGCTGGTGCATGTACTTGCATACGCGAATGTGTGTACACAACGCAGTGGGTTAGTGCAGTACTCAGCGACTTCAATCGCGTTGCACGACTCGACACCGGCCAAACTATTGACACAGCCATCAATAATAAGGACCTCGTGTTCTGATGAGCTCCCGAGGCGCCACGTTAGGTCGTCATTGCGTTGTTAAACTGTGCTTGAAGACTTGCGTGATCCAGTCCATCGCCAAATCCAATCTGTCCGTTCACCCGAGGAGATCACACCCGTACAGTCATCCCAGCAGATCGCTTCAGGGTCTCGTACTACATGTATGTACGTAGTCATCGTGGCAGCTGGGATTGGCACCGCGTCTCGACTTGGTGTGGTTGAAGCAGACTGCGCGCAGTAGCAGTCACCTTAAACTTGGGATCCGCTCCGCACCACGTTCAAAGGATTCGTTGTGTCGCACTTCTCGATCAATAGAGCTCACAAGACTCTGGAGTCTCGAACCAGAGCACCTTCGTGGGTGACACGTTTCGTGTTGGTAGTAGTTCGTTCACACGCTTGTCCCTCGTTGCACTACAGTCCATGGGGTTCTTGCCCCGAGCGCAGTATCGATGCCGACTTCGACTTGTGGGGATAGTTTTGGGGATTGAAACCGGTGTCCGCCTAGACTCGCACCCGCTAAGTGCCGAACCTGTCTGCCTCACCGAGAGGCGTCGTCAATCACAGCGTGATCACCACGGGTCTGTTGATTGTGCAGGCCAGCATTTTACATCGCATGCAGGTTGCTGAGCACAGACTGGTCCAGTATGTAGCTTGAATCAAGCCTTGATAGCCACAGGGTCCAACTTGGACTCCAAGATAGCGGCGGAAAGTGCTGTGCCTCGGCTTCTGAGACACTGTGTTGGACACATGGCCGCCTGGCTCCTCGGATTGGGCATAGGGTGCTGGGTCTTATCTCGACGGTATGCGTTAAGAATCCAGTCCGACGAGGTTATTTAAAAAGAACACACTGCCCCTCGTCTCTTTCCGGCAGCACATGTAATAAAACCCAATGAGGGAGGCACACGTGCGGAGCTGTTGGGAGAGCCGAGAGATAAGACATCCGCTCGATGGACAAGCCCGTGATTATGGCCCCCGGTCTGGCCAGTCGAACCCAGCTCCCCAGGAGATTCACTTCTCGTCTTCCCACACAGAATAGGCCTGCATCAGCATCAGCATGCCGGCGTTCCGTACCATCGCTCTAGTCGCCGCCTCGGCGCTCTGCGTCTGCGCGCGAGGCCTTGAGGCAGCGACATCTTCCGCGTGCTCAAGCGACGAACTGCAGCAAGTGCAGACGCAAGTGGTGGCGATCCGCGCATCGCTCGAGTCGGACGCGGACTCCAGCAGCAAGGCCACAAGCGTGCCGTGGGTCTGCAAGGCGGCGCTGACGTTCGACTTGTCGGCGACCAGCGAGAACGACGAAGAGACCTGTGCGAGCGACTGCATCGCCTGGATCGAGCGCGTCGTGGATGCGTCGACCTGCGGAGACGAAGAAATGCTCATGTACCAACGACGCATAGCCGCGTACCTGACGCAGTGCAACAAACACAAGCAAGTGGACAACGACAGCCCCGAGCACAGCAACCGACTGCGAGGACTGGCGGCTGGACTCCCGGAAGGACGCAAGCTCGGCGTCAAGGGCCTGATGGACGCGCTGCTGGTCGTCACGCTGAATAATGCGCTGTAGAGACGACTGACGCAGTTGCCTAGACTATTTATCGGCATGCGCGTCGAGCTTCGTGTGTGCTCAACCTGTAGGATAGTCCATTGAGTAGGAGTGACTGTGACCGTGCATGAAATGAAATGAAATACTCGTACTACAGCAGTATACGTTGTCAGGTGTTGCGAATCGCAAGCCTCGCGATGCTTCTTTATCCTTTTCTGTTGCAAGATTGGCGGTAAGACCACCACCATGAGGCTGGTACGCCTTATTCTCTAGAATTGCACGGTGCCTTGTTGTACAGGTACTACAACTACGCTACGCTTTCGAGTTTATCAATGAACTCGAAAGCAAAGGAGCAAAAACAAACTTAAACATGCAACAGCATTACAAGAATGAAGACGGAAGTTTAGTTGCGATTGATCAGGGTTAAAAAGCTCTAGATTTCAATCTACACATATGCTTCAGAGTTGGATTATCTTGTAAACATCATTTCAATCGCGATACAACTTGGTCCACGCACTGCGAGTCGAGAAGGTCAGTGCAAGGATGACTAAGTTTCTCAACACTTTAAGAGCCACTACAGCTCTTCAGAGAGATTCCCATTATGTCAAATTCATCACTCCTTCTCGCTTTGCAGCACGCAAAACAGTTAGCACACCACACGCAGTACATACAAACTCGAGCTACTTTGTCGTTGAGAATCAGATAGGAGCGAAAGACTTTGATGGAATATTATCAACATCGCCTTGGGGGCATTCAGTTGAACTATGCAAAATTGAATCATCACCTTCTCACACGACGTAAACTCACATACCGTACAATAATACACACTAACAATGGGCAAGCTCAGTTGGAAGGCAGCAGAAAGTGATTTTGTTTTCAGTGGCGACACGATGATCGCCTCAAACAAACACAGATATCCTTTCTTTCATCCTCGCTCACACACAACAATATACACACATGAAGCGAAGCAAATGCGGACTCAGGCAGTATGAATACAACAGCAGTCCACACGGAGCAATTGCTTCTCGGAAGGTGTCCTAAGTTTGTGTGTCATCCTCATCCGCACCAACAACCCAACATACAAATATACAAACATACAGAGATACAGACATACACTCATGCACAAATGCACCGTATCGGATCGATCAAACTAGCACCAACGTCCTGGCAAAAGAACGTCGGGTCTTTCGGCTGTACTCAGCGTCGGTCGTATGGGGAAAGAAGTTTGTCCTATCATCTCGATCACGCGGGGTATCGGGGCCTCGAAAACCTGTGGCTGGCTTGTGGCTGGCTGGATGGATGGAGCTGTTCGTTGGGGCTGGAAAATTCGCAATGAGCAGTTAACGTGAGCCGCGAGGACGAAGGCGCCAATGGATACGGGCAAACCCCACAGCCACTCGTTGGGTCAGGTCGCCGGTAAGTACGAGTTGGGTACGGTACGGCACACACTATTCTGTATCTCGCGGTAGGAATGGTGCATAGGTGTGGCCAATATGTGACGTGTGGTGAAACATGGCTACATGTACAAATACCGGTACATGTCTGTCCTTACGTGATGCATGATACCGGAAGCCCCGTCATTCCGCGGGCGTGTGCATTGCGGCAAGTTGCCAGTCCCAAATTTGGGTCGATCGATCGAGAAATTTTGGTCACAGGACTATGTGTGCTTTAATGTAGACTCTACAGGTAAATCTTCTTGGTCTGGTCGCGCTTGGCATGCAGCACGATCGCGTCGACCACGTACTCGTTAAACAGAAGACAGTCGCCGTTCGCGAAACGCAACCGCTTCTTGTGCACCACGTCTGGGTACAGGTCGTCCGTCAGGATCTGTACGTACTGCGCAGCCGGTGTCGTGTCAGGCGACAGCTTCACTCGCGACGTCGGCAGGTAAATCACGCACAGCATCAGCAGCACGATGAAAATGCATCCAGCCACCGTCACCAAAGCCGTCGCGGTAGGCACATTCACTTCGATGTCCGTGGTGGCATCAACGACAGTGTCATTGCCGGATCCAGAACTGCTTGATACCATCACAGCCGACAAAGCGAGACGTCGCCGCGACATGGCGTCTGCGAATGACGTCGGCACTCCGCGCTGAGCCAAATAAAACAGCGCTGCCGAGTACATGTCCTGAGAAACTTGGCCGTCCAGGTAGAAGTGGTTCGCCTCGAGGTGAGTCAGGTATGCATCCACCAGCGAAGTGCAGTCCGACAAGCTTGGGCGCACGAGCATGCCATTCGAGGATGCAAGCCGGTGCCACGACGTCAGTGCATCGTTCTCGGGACGAGTCATATCTGGGATCGTGGCTGGGTGCAACGTCACAAGGGCAACGGGGCGCACCACGTGCCGTGCGGCCAACGCTTCCTTGCCGACCAGCAGCACACCATCGCCCGTTGAGAACGGCAGACTCAGGCCGAGACACTGTTGGTCACCGTCGTCCGCGCACGCAGCATCATGACGAATGTGCAGTGGACTCAGCTGCCACGCTAGCTTGCCCACTGAAAGCGTAAGTACCTCGTGTGGTGCTTGAGTTGCTTCCACTTCCTGAACAAACTGACTTGCACTGCTGTAGACCAAGGCAGAGTTCTCGTCCTCTTCGTACGCCGCGATCGATACGGCTGACTGCAGGTGAAGCTGCTGCAAGACGCTGCTCGACGTGGCATACACACAACCGGAAGTTCCACACAGCGTAGTTCCTGCACTCTCTGCCTCTACCGGGATAGATACTGTGAGACTGGTGAACTGCACGTCTCCAACCAGCTTACGGTGCTCCAGACGCAGAACAAGGTCACTTACTCGAGTGTTGCTAGGCAGCACATCCTTCAGCGCACCCGCAACCTCATGAAGGAGCTCATCGAATGATCGGGGGCTTGCTGCACTTGCTGAAGCATTTGCCAGACCCAGTTTGGCCATGCCCTGCTGGAAGCTCGAGTACAGCTCTAGAGCGTCCCAGTCCTTGGTGACCGCGTACTTTTCACGATTGGCCAGGTAGTTTCGAAGCGGGATTTCCGCTGACCGAGTCGGCACCGTTCCTCGCGACGAAAGCAGAGCGGCGCTCCACGCATGCGACGGGAAGCTGAAGCTCACGGAAGTGGTGTCCACGTCGTCGGCCCACGCTCCCCACTGCTGCTCTGCGTCTTTGTTGTCGTGCTCTGACCATTTGCAAGTATCGGCGAACTCGAATGGCGTCGTGACACCCGTCACCGACGTGCGCAGGATGGAGTGCAGCACGTCTGAGTCGGTGTCGACCGCCCAGGGCGTCTCCATCTGCGTCATCATCCCTGAGAACTCGTCCGAGCCAGCAAGACGTCGCGAAGGCTGACCAGCTTCCAGTGTGGTTTTACCCACGTATACACTAGTGAACCCTACATTCATGAGGATAATGACTGTCTTGAGCCCCCAGAGGATGCAGCGCGCCTTGACGACCGAGTGCATGCGCGCCGGCTGGTCGCCCGGGTACAGGCTGCAGTTGTGCAGGTACGTGGCCAATGTGGGGAAGATGAGCGTCTCGCAGAAGACCTCGAAAACTTTGCCGCCTGCGAACAGGATGTAACCGAAGAGCGTGTTGTAGTCCTCCACGACGGACGAGGCCTTGGAGGAAAGCGTCTCGTTGGCCGCTAGCTTGTTGGCGTACACGTGCGTGAGCGTCTTCTTGTTGCTCGTGAGCAGCGCGAAGCCGAACGCGAAGACGAGCGCAGCCACCACGCAGAGCACGAAGCGCGCGAGCCGCAGACTCATGTCCACGATCGTGTTGCGGTCCGCCAGCGTGTTGGTGCGCGTCATGTCGTTCATCGCCGACTCGTTCGGCGTGAAGCTGCGCTGCAGGTAGTCGCCGCCGCTGACGGCGGTAGGCAGAGCGACTGGCATGAAGCTGCCCGGGTGCGAAGTGGCGGCCGTCGAGGACACGCCAGCACCGCCATGCGCCTGCGGGTCCATTGGTCGGCGGTTGCGTAATAATGTAAGTGAGCGGGTGCACTTCGATTTGTGAGATTACTATTTAGAGGTCGATGGACATACGGAACTGGTATAAATGATAGTTAATACCACTTCGGTAGTAATAGTACCTATCGCTGGAAGAAGGTTGTTCTTGTACTGCATCACAACTGATGCATCCATTGTTTCCTCCGCTCCCATGGACTCAACTGAGATTGAGCCGTGCCATTGAGCCTGCCAATACTCGTACGGTGTTTGGCTTCATGCTGGCATCTAGGTTCAGCATACCATCGCCGACATGGTAAAGCCAGTTGTTTGTTGCAGGTTCATAGCCGTCTGAATTTTTAGTCGCCGGATCGTTCAACGACAAAACTCACCACATAGATAGTTAACGCTCCTTCGATTACGATATCGAGCCCCATCTCACTCGTCCATACAATTTCCAAGCCAAAGTAACGCGCCGCTACAGCACCCAAGTATCATGCGCGGCGGTAGGAAGCAGCGCCCTTCGGGTACACCGGCGGCGCCGCCTCTGCAGTCAGTCAGAGCGCAAGCGGAAGCCAAGTTCGAAGTGCAGTTGGCCGAGCGCCGGCAGCTGGAGCAGGAGCGCATGTCCTCGTACACGGACGACGCCTTCGAGTGCGAGTCGCCGCACGCCATGCTGGCCAGCAGCCGCGGCACGCGCCCCGAGCAGCGCAGCGACCTGCAGCAGACGCCGTCCCCGTACCTGGTGGTGGACAACATCGGCCGCCTGCGCGTGGATAGCGTGGGCGACAGCGACGGCCACGACGAGGTGGCGTACGGGGAGCTGGCGCAGCCGCGGCCCGAGATCGTCCTGCGCTGGAAGCGGTTCGCCGTGCTCGTGGTGCTCACGGCCGCCGCCATGTCGGCCATCGCCGCCTGGCTGCGCGAGGGCTTCGTGGTGGACAAGGGCGTGCCCGTGGACGAGGCCGAAACCAAGGCGGACAGGGTCAACTCGTACATCGGTCTCATCATGGGCTTCATCGAGTCCATCGTGGGCCTCGGCGTGGAGGAGATCTTCCCCGTGTTCATCGTGTACCTGCACAACCTCCGGTGGTACCCGGGCGACGACCCGGCCACCAAGAAGCAGAGCAAGTTCAAGAAGTTTGCGCTCACGATCTTCATCCCCGCCGTCATGATGGCGGTGGGCAGCTCGCTCTCGGCCGTGCAGGCCAACCAGAAGGACGACAACACGGTAGATAGCAGTAGCAATGCGACCACGACAACGAGGTTCCTGATGCAGGAAGAGACGGAGCTGGGAGGTGAAGGACTCGGGGGCACCATCTTGAAGACGGCCTTGGCACGGAAGGTGGACCCCATGCAGCCGCTCGAGATGTCAAGATGCAGTTCTGAAGAGACGGACCTGTTTACAGCAGAGACGCTGCTGGCTGCAGCCCCCAAGGCTGTTTTCGGGTTCCCTCTGCAGGAGTGGGGCGCTGAGTTCGGGAACGGGTGGTCGCGTGAAGAAGCGACGAAGTGCTACGAAGTCTCGCACCCTGGTGCTGAGGGTAGAGATGGCAACGTGCAGCTCAGTGAGGTCATGCCACTTACCACAGCCTACGACTTATGGATGCAGGGAAGTCCCATTTTGCGGAAGAGTGTGAGGGCTACCAGTAGCAACCAAGGAAGTACGCTACCGTCCAACACCAGCGAGTTTCTGGACGATGTACTGAGCTCTCTTAGCAGCACAGGACTGCCTCTGGCGGAAGTTCCGACAGTGGACGCGTCGTTCCAGACGCTGGCACTGAGCTCGTTGATGGATTTTGATATCATGATGCTGAAAGTACCGCTGCACTCGCCGAGCAACGCCTCTGTCGTGTGTGGCGAAACCAGTTGTGCGCTGCTGGAGCCTCAGATGATTTCCGGACAGCGACTGCCCCGCAAGCAGATTGGAATGGCGCCAACGAATGGCTCCAACTCGGCGTTCCTGTATGGTTTCACGACAGTGACTATGGTTGAGAGTGAGGGAGCCGCAGCGACGCGTTTCTTGGTATTATCATTCGCGCGCTTGTCGTGGCGATTCGACAGCGCTGCATACGAGTGTGACTCGGGAACCTCGTTGAAAGAAGGTTGTCAGGTGTTGCACCACCAGCTCGGTGATAGCGATCGTTATTTGGTGTTGCCCAAGCAGTGGCTCCCGACTCAACTCCAAAGTAGCAGTCGATCTCCTGTCTCACTGGTGCAGTTGCTGGAGCCCAAGGCCAGACTGAAACCCGGACAAAAATCGCCGTTTATGACGTTGGAGCAAATAGAGTCATGGCCGCGAGACAACACGCGTGCATGCTCGTCAGTGGTGGACACGTATCTCCATTACGTTGACAGCAATCACTTTTACATGGGTGGCGATGTGGTGGAGACAATGGCAGCATCTGCGCTGCTGTTTATTTTTCAAAACGCTCGGGTGCTGGACAGTGCACCAGGTACGGAGATCATGATGGCCCAACGACGCCTTGCTGATACGACAACTCGCCGAGTAAAGATCTTTTTGACAAATACCAAGGTGGGCAATGTGTGTACGTGGACGGGATGCGGTGTGCTGTTGCTGCTGACAGTCGTGGTCCTCGTGCTGCCAAACGAGCGTGCTCGACTGTCACCCCCGCGTGGAGGCAATGCACGAGCTGAGAGGTTCGTGGCTGTGCAGACGGAGCAAGTTTACCCCAATCTTATTTACAAGAAGCGCTTCCTCATCGGCAAGACTGGCGAGGAGATCAAGTTCGGCGAGTTTGCCGTCGAGTCGGTCGGACTGCATCACAAAATGGAGGAAGACGAGCAGATCTACATTTGAGTCACAATTTGTAAAAATGAATCGCCCATACAAATGAACTATCCCACGAAAGCGGTCGTTGGACGTTTGATCCCATGGTTGGCTGCGACGGTGCTGGTTGCTGGTGCCTCATTAAACATACGCCCAGCGCATTTCCTCATTCCCCGGAGCACTACACAGCGTCCGGCATGGCAACCGCACCTTTAACTGCGGTGACGGTGGTTCTTCGTGAACGGCCAAATGTGGCAACATTAACCCACGTGTCTAGCACGATATCAGCTTTCTTGGACACATCGGTGGAGATACCACTCGCACGAGCCAGCCATGCTGGGTCGCTTGCACTGCTGGACCGAATTTGGGAAAGCAGCGATCCCGCTCTTCGAGCTACCGACGACCGTCAGGGTTGGTCGCTTTGCAAGTTTCGCAGAGCAGATCGGAACTACTACCGGGCACAGTTCGCCGATTCACTGAATGTTGCAGTCAACCGCGGCGATTTGGATGTCGTGAGATGGCTTTTTCGGCACTTTCGAGGGTGTGCAGCTTCTGCTGATCTCGTAGAGATTGCTGCAAGTGCCGGCCATCTTCACATCTTGAAGTTTTTGCTGGAAAATGGCCGCTGCGCCCAGGCGTATCAGGCCCAGGGTGACAACTCAATGCCCATAGGTAATTCAGACGAGGATGCAACCAACGCTGTGTTTTGGGGCGGCAAGGATATGGCGGCAGCTGCGAAGAGAGGGCATGGAGAAATCGTGCGTTGGTTATATGAACATGTGCGTGACGTCGAGCGCGATTTTAGCCGAGTAATGATTTATACCGTCCGCAAAGGAGACCTGGCGCTGGTCGAGTGGCTCCTTGCCAACGTAAACCAAAATATGCCGCACCTGCCGCCACCTACTGTTAACGATGCGACCAGGGGGGGTCATCTTTACTTGGTCCAGTGGATCTACAATCATGGATACGTGGAACACGTTGAAGATGCATTCCGCAAAGCATCAATGAGTGGCTACGGTGATATCGTGAAATGGCTCGTCGAGCACAATATCCTCGAGAACGTGGACGAAGGGGTACAAGGTGCTGCTGCGAGCGGGTTCTTCTCCATCGTTGTTTGGCTGTTAGAACAAAATCTGGGTCGAGGTGCGTTTCGATCGATGTTCTTGGCTGCTACTAATGGTAACCTGGAAGTTGCTCAGTACGTCCATGCAAAAGGTATCGCCAACTATGGAGAAAACACGATGTACATGGCAGCGGAGCGTGGGTATCTGGGCGTTGTCAAGTGGCTGCATTCAGAATTTTCAAACAACCCGGACTTTGACCTCTTCCCGATCTGCAGGCCAAACGCGGAGGGTTACCCCCGATACTCTACGGCAATGGATGCTGCTGCCAGCAATGGTCATCTAGACGTCCTCCAGTTCCTCCATAGCGTGGAAAGGTCCATGGAATCGTCTCCTGAGCGAAGAAGGAGAAAGCGCTCCAGAGAGCGAGGACAACCGCGCGGAAGCAGAGCACCAACCTGCACGCGTGCAGCCATGACAAATGCTGCGGCCGAGGGTTATTTAGAAGTTGTGAAGTGGCTTCATGCAAATCGGACTGAAGGCTGCTCCCCGAGCGTCATCAACACAGCGGCTCGAAACGGACACCTGGACGTGGTGAGGTGGCTTCATGAACACACAATGGTCGGGTGTACGACGGCTGCCATGGATGGAGCGGCAGCAAACGGGCATCTCGACGTCGTCCAGTGGCTTCATGAGCACCGGTCCGAAGGCTGCACAACTATGGCGATGGATCGTTGTGCTGGTAGAGGCCACCTCCACGTTCTGCAGTGGTTGCATGCCAACCGTATGGAGGGCTGTACTCCATTCGCCATGGACTCGGCCGCGCGTTCGGGCCATTTGGACATTGTGCAGTGGCTTCACCGCCACCGCTCAGAGGGGTGCTCGGACAACGCACTAGACGGCGCTGCCTACAACGGGCATTTTGACATTGTTCGGTGGTTGCATACGCACCGCTCGGAGGGGTGTACCGTTGACGCAATGCATTTTGCAGCTGTCCACGGGCATTTCGAGGTCCTGTTGTTCTTGCAATCGCAGCGCAGGGAGGGCTGTAGTCTGTATACGGTTATAGATGTTGCTGCGAGAGGCAGTGACCACATCGTGGCTTGGCTGAGGCAGCATTACCCTGATACCAGCGCTTGATACGCTTCAATTGTTTACGACTTCAAAACTGTTGACCACAATTCTTACAATGGTTGGCTAATCCAGGAACCCTACCGGTAGGAGCTGAATAAAAGTTATGCTACTTAGTACATGTATCGATGATCGCATCCAGCGCTACCGATATGAGATATACATGTATTTGCCGATCCCGTTCCGCCCATGTGTCGTTTTACTACCGAAAGTCTAAACGATGCAAAAAACAAGAATTGTGCCAACATTCCTTACATGTATTTAGATCGCGTCATGCGGTGTGTGGTAAACAGAGGGAAGACGAGGTGATTGCCACACCCTGCGCCTAATTCCGTCTTCTATTTGCGACGCGGTCCACGATGCCCGAGTGACAAGCACCTCATCTTTCATTCTTCAAAACACCCCCGAAGCAACCAAGCAAACAACAATTAACTCCAGCCCATCATTCACCATGGCGTCCAAGCTCTTCTCTGCAGTGAAGCTCGGCGGCAAGAAGGCTCCGACCCAACTGAAGCACCGCGTGGTGATGGCACCCATGACTCGCCAGCGTATGGGCGACGACGGAGTGCCTGGATCTGCCGTGACCGAGTTCTACCGGCAGCGAGCCACCGACGGCGGCCTGCTGATCTCGGAGGCCACCAACATCAGTGTCTCCGCTCGCGGTTACTACGGAGCTCCGGGTCTTTTCACGCCGGAGCAGGTGAAAGGTTGGAAGGCCATCACGTCCGCAGTGCACGACAAAGGTGGCAAGATCTTCAACCAATTGTGGCACACTGGCCGCGTCAGCCACCCTCTGAACCTGCCGAATGGGGCCCAACCCGTGTCGGCGAGTGCGACGAACATGGAGGGAGTGCAGAGCCTCGCCACTACCGTCCAGGGACGTTTACCTCACCCGAATCCGCGCGCTCTTGAGATCAGCGAGATTCCGGGCATCGTCGATGACTACAAGCGTGCGGCCGAAAACGCTCTGGAGGCGGGCTTTGATGGTGTGGAGCTCCACGCCGCGAACGGATACCTTCTGGAGCAGTTCCTGCTGAATGGAACGAACCAGCGCACGGACAAGTACGGCGGCAGTCCGGAGAACCGCGCGCGCATTGTGTTCGAGTCTATCGATGCCATTTTGTCCTCAGTGGACTCGAGCAAGGTGGGTATTCGCTTGTCCCCGTTTGGCACGGCTTTCGGATGCACCGACTCGAACCCTCGAGAGATCTACGACTACGTCGTGAAGAAGCTGAACGACTACGACCTGGCCTACCTCCACATGGTTGAGCCGCGTGGAATGCAGGTGCCAGCATCCGACGCGCCGGAGGGAGGCGTTGCTAAGATTTACCGCAAGATGTACGATGGCGTGATGATGAGCGCGTCCGGCTACGACGGTGCCGAGGCTCGCACGGTGGTCGAGGACGGAACGACCGATCTTGTAGCCTTCGTGCGCGACTTCATTTCCAACCCGGACCTTGTGGAGCGCATCCGTATTGGCGCCGAGTTCACCCCCGTTGACTGGCAGACAGTGTATGTACCGCTCGATGCCCCGTACGAGACGGGTTACACGGACTACCCGTTCCTTGGTGAGAAAACCGCGTAAGCTTTCAAGCTGTCGCCGAGAGGCGAGATGAAAGTCAACCATATCCATATAGGCCGAGTTCATATAGTGAACGTCTACGATTTTATCCGCAAAAGTCTAATACACGCCCACAGGGAGGCCGGTCTGCTGGAGTAGCGAAAAATTATACCTTGCTGCGAACTTGCGGACTTTTTCGTGGCAGGCTTGCTGCGGATAGTGCTGAAGAAGCCATTGTACGGCCTCCACATGCTCGTTCAGAGCAGCATTCACCGCTGCGTCCGATGTGCACCCGTCGGAACGCTGTGCGTACAAGAACATCATCCCCTCTAAGTGCCCTCCAGCTGCTGCTCCGTCCAGTGCTCGATACGTGCGCATTCACGGCGGTTCGCATGCAACCACTTCACCATTTCCAAGTGGCCATTTGTTGCGGCGCCATCAAGTGCTGCTGTGGTGCAGGCCCCGAGCTCGGGACGACGCTCGTGAAGCCACTTGGCCACGTCAAGGTGCCCACCGCTCGTGGCCCGATCCATGGCTTCAGAGGCGATCCACTCGGAGGCACTGCTTCCAGCGTGTTGCTTGTAGAGCCATTGCACTGCGTCCAGCCGGCCGTTCGCGGCCGCATTCTCCAGCGCGGCGCGTGAAAACCTGCAATTTTCTGGGCGTTGAGCGATAAGCCATTGCATCACCGCCGCGTTCCCGTTGCTAGCAGCGCCATCTACTGCTTCTTGTGTGCACCCTTCGGATCGATGGTCATGGAGCCACCGAAGTACATCGAGGTGATTTCCTGCTGCAGCTCCAGTCATGGCGGCGGTCGAGCAACCTTCACTTCGGTGTCTGTGTAACCACTTAACGACGTCGAGATGGCCGTGGCTCGCGGCTGCATCCATTGCCTCGGTAGTACAGCCCTCGCTTCGGTTCGCATTTAACCACCGAACGACGTCCAGATGGCCATGACCCGCCCCGTTGTCTAGCGCTAACGTCGTGCACCCATCGGTACGATGACGGTGTAGCCATCGCACAACCTCGAGATGGCCGTTGCTCGAGGCGGTATCCATAGCCTGAGTTGTGCACGCACCACCGTGTTCAAGCCCCCACTGCACTGCCTGGAGATATCCCATTCCAGCCGCTCCATCCAAACAGAGGGGTCCATCGATAGAAGACGCGATGCCAACCACACTCTCGATCATGTCAAGATGACCTCCTGAAATCGCACTCTGGCAGCGCTTGCCACTGACAGACGCAGACTATCTGCTCCGACGATCTCTACGATCCAAGAAGCGATTTCGATGTTTCCGGTCGCGGCAGCAGCCTCCAGCAGTGAGCTCGCACAATCGTTCAAATTTGCACGTGGCACCAAATGCTTGTATAGCCATTTCAAAGCACCCAGACCATTTCCGCGAGCGGCGGATAGCATGGCTGGCTTGATGCAGACACCACGCTTGTCATGCACCAGCACCTGCTCCAAGATGTGGAGGTGTCCATTTGCTGCTGCAGCTTCGGCGGCCTTGAAAATGCCGCTGTGGATGTCAACAGTAAACCGCTCTGCCACGATGTTCCCAAGTAACCACCGTACCAACTCCGTGTTCCCGCACTGCACAGCATTGACCAATCCGGCCGAAAGTTGGGCTTGGCGGTAGAATGTGTCCATCCCATCAAGCGGTCGGCGAGCTACCATTCGAGCAAGAAGTCGGCGTGCACCACTGTTGTCACTGCTCGTACCTTGACTTTCGAACGCACAAGCGCGAGCAATACTCCACTGCCATGACACATCGACTAGGTCATCCAGGGCATGCACAACGTGCTGCAAATCTGCAACCCGCGGTTCACGACGGCAAGTCCTGTGGTCAGTGTCGCCTCTTTTTCTGCTACGCTTGCTTTCGGACCTGGACGGGGGCGCGAGGTCATCCTTATATCTTGCTACACGTAGTCCTTCAGTGAGTGCAGGTAAAACGAAAACTGAAAGCAGGAGCACGCACCCAACGAGTACAGGGCTGCTGCATAAAGCCAGCAAGCGACTGACGTACCGCTAAGGCGTTTCGCTGCTTGGGACACACTGACGAAACGGACTAGTCGCAATAGGGCATCTCCGCCTTCGTCGGTATCATCGTGTTGAATGCTCGCTTGCAACGTCCATGGAAAAGGGCGCCACGTACTTGTGCAGGACTAATGGGACAGTCTAGGCACCAACGTCCTGCCCCCCCCCCCCTAGGCTAAGGGAGGTGGCGTATCCTTACACGCCGTTCGGGGGCTGGCGCGTCCGGATAATGCTCATTGAGCCAGGCCAAAATATCAACGTGCCTCTTGCGCTGCGCCTCAAACGCAGCATCACGACTGCAACCCTCCGTGCGCCGCGATCGCAAAAACAGCAACACCTCGAAATGTCCCCCTGACGCAGCTGCATCCATCGCTTTAGTTGTGCAACCTTCGTGGCGATAGCGATCAAGCCACTGGACGATCTCCAGTAATCCAGCACCCGACGAATTATTCATCGCCTCCGTCGAACATCCTTCTGTTCGGTTGCAATGCAACCACTGTACTACGTCCAAATGTCCGTTCCTTGCGGCGCCATCCATGGCCGCGGTCGTGCAGCCCTCCACGCGATGTTCATGAAGCCATTTCACAACGTCCAAATGTCCATTTCTTGCCGCTCCATCGATCCCTGCGGTCGTACAGCCCTCCACGCGATGCTCGTGAAGCCACTGGACCATTTCCAAGTGCCCGTTTGCCGCAGCGCTTTCCATGGCAGCAGTCGAACAACCTCCCGACCGGTGCGTGGTAAGCCACTCGACAACTTCCAAGTGATTTCCCGCAGCACCACCATCCATCGCGTCATGTGTATCTGTGGGTCGGCTTCCCGTGAAATTTTCTTTGACCAAATACTCGTCCACACGCTGTAAATACTTCAGTACCTCCAAGTGTCCACCTTTCGCGGCTGCATCTATCGCAGTGCTTGGTTCATCTGCGAGCAGAGTCAACGAGTACGGACGCAAGTCCCTGTACAAATGCGCTTGCGGGTCATTGGCAAACTCGTCATTCAGCCACTTGACAACGCCAAGAAAGCCCCGCCCCGCGGCACGAAGCATAGTTCCGGATGATACGCTGGCAACACCATGAAACCCCTTCTCGTGAAGGTATTGAGCTACATCGAGATATCCTCGAATAGCAGCCTGATGCATGCCTGACGTCGCACCACGACCAAGATTGTGCTCCAGAAGCCAGCTCACCACATGCAAATGGTTCTCTCTCGCAGCAGCATCTAACGCTCGACTCGCGTTGCCGACTGGATGGTAGCGCACCAACCACTCCACAATCTCCAAGTAGCCATTGCGAGCGGCATGTTCTAGAGCAAAACTGGCATGATGAACATACCCGTGATGATAGAGCCACTGCAGTATGTCTAAATGTCCACCCCACGCAGCGTCATCCATCGTAGGCGGCGCCAATTGGCGCTCTGCATAACCACGATCTAGCAGCCACTGCAACAGCTCTAGGTCTCCCTTACGAATCACAGCGGCCATGAAGCGCCCCCAGTCTCGATCCACACCGCCCTTATGCTCAAAGAGCCATCGCGCAACGTCAGCGTGGCCGTTCTCCACCGCAGCTGCCAGGTCTGCGCCGCCCCATTGAACTTGGTTGCTGTCGTTGTTCTCCGCTGCTTCTTGAGTGCCTTGATAAGGAAGTTCGTTGTCCAAGAAGAACTGCAACACACGCAGATCACCGGCAGCGGCAGCAACTTCAACGGCCTGCACAGCCACCACGCAGCCTGAGAAGTGGTCGAAGAGCCAGTGGATCATGCCCAAATCCCCGCGACGCACAGCTTCGACGACCCCCTGGGAAAATTGCGCGCGGTGATAGTGGCGGTCAGTCCGCAGGAATTGCAACGGGGACCAGCAGAGATGGCGGCGACGACGGCCGGCGGCGTCTCCGTTGGACGCTGTCAATTCTTCACTGAGTTCCCAGATGCGACACAGAAGCCGCAACGAGCCGAAGGCGCAGGCTCGAGCGAGAGAGATGTCCACAGAGCAGTCCAAGCATTGAGACACAGAGGAGACGACGTGGGGTAGCGCGCCTAGAGACGGATTGTCGCGCAGCACCACTACTGCAGACGTGAGGGGAGTCACCCGTCGGCCAACTTCGGGAACCATTTCAAAACAAATTTTGATGCAATTCATTGTAAAAATCATAAATCGCAATCACAATTATCTCAAATTTGTGAAATTAGGGGGTCAGAATTCATGGGTAGCGCATGGGAAGAGCGACAGAAGCGAGAACACGAGCTCCAGATATGCACCGAAATATATGCCGATCGAAGACTGCAAAAAAATATCAAGTAAGATTAAAATGAAGTTTAGTGGGCTGCCCATGGGGACGACCGAGGTGCGAATAAAAATCAGCGATCCTATTGATCAGTTGACTTGAAGTCGCCCATCTGCTCGGTGGTTGATGTACATCATACTGAGACGCAGTATGGTCGACAGAGGCAGCGCGCCTGTGGATTTAGTGTTCAACAGGATGATCTCTTTTGCAAGAACCAGGGCATCGTATGGATCACAACCGAAAACATAACGTGCAGCAGGGCCCCCTCGGCTGTGCCAGCAGCAGAGCTACCAACGTGAGTGGGATTCTCGCTCACCTCGCAACAATGACCAGCTGTTGTGGCTAGCCGTTGTTGAGGTTCGGACTCGTGCCAGATGTGGCGAGGCGCGTTGCCCAAAAGCAGCAACAGACGTAGAACCTTGGTTACAGATTCGCTTCAGACCCGTACAGCTCAGACTTTGGGCTGATGGGTCTGGGCGAGGCGTGTGTACGCGCTCCTTGCAAACCCCTTGGCTTTGGTTCTTTACGGATGATACGCTTTGGGCCCAGACGTATGGTCGCCACAGCAGCTGCCTCCGGTTTCAGATGTCTCCAGGTCCCCCCAAACATAGATCGCTCCCCGCTTGACAGGTCTCAGTCCGCACGTGTCCTTGCCCGAAATGCCCCGGGGTTTTCTTGATACAAACACGACACGGCACACT
>LGTU01000598.1:0-22196 GCA_001314425.1 Phytophthora pluvialis | reverse complement strand
ACACTCGCGGCTGCAAAACCTGCATGCCGAGCGCTGCATTACTACCTGGAATCAAGCACAGCAACCGTAGCGTAGCTGACTTATCTCTTCGAGAGCTCGGCTTTGGTACACAGCTCGTTGCTGCAGAGATGATGAACTTGGAGCCCGCAAATGCTGCAGGGAGACGTCCCCTCCAACTCATCGCACACCGCATTGCTGTGGTTACGACTCAGAAAATCGAAGAATGAACGAACAGGACAGGAAATAATTGCGCAAGAAGCCAGAGAACCACCCATTGAGTATATATAATGGATGGGTTGAAGATCTGCTAGATTAGTAGTGCTATTAGCACTGATAATCTTGAAATGCTGAACTACTAAGTAATTATTACTACTAATGGGATGACTTCAGAACTATATGCTTATTCTTATGATTAGTAGTACTATTATCCCTACTAACGGTACTAATTCTCAGACTATTACCAATCCCTGGTCACCAAAACTGGGCCTTCGTTGCCTCGTCATCTCGCCGTCCGAGGTAAAGTGCCCCAAAGCGCCGCAGCACCACTCCCATTGGTCCAAAATCAGATGATACCGTCTCACCATTGGCCAGCCAAAAAGGGGCTCACTCCCTAACGCGCGCCGAAAAGTTGCCGCAGCGCGAATCGAGCGGGTGGTTTCCTGCGGCCAACGCGCTGCGTGACGCCCGACACACGCGCACCAAGAGAGAGAGAGAGAGAGAGCAGGGCGGTCCACGTGCCACCATGGAGGACGGGAGCAGCCTCGACCAGCTCTTCCGCGACGACATCAAGCCGTACGAGCCGCGTCTTGTCCGCCTTGGCGACGGTTTCTATTGGCTGATAAGTTGCTAACGACCGTTGATTGGCGCGCAGACGCGACCTGCCGCCCTGCGACCTGGAGCACCTGGACGAGATCCTGCTCGTACTCAAGACGTCGCACCCGACGGTGCGCTCCAAGGTGCTCGCAGACCTCTCAGACAAGGTGAGCGGGTGGCTGTTGGAGGGCTACGAGCTTCACCTACAGGCTGGAGACTGATGGAGCCGTTGCTGACTGGCAGGAGGGCGCGTACATGGTCAAGCTGCTGGATCTGTTCGACATGAGCGAGCTGGACGCCGACAAGGCGGTGCTGCACAAGCTCTTCGACATCTTCTACGCGATCCGTGAGTGCTACAATGAGGTTTTCCTATCTGAGTTTTTTTGCTGCAGAGCTGACACGACGCTGCAATTTTTACTGGCTGGACAGTTGAACTGTGCAATCGCGGCTTGATCGAGATTCTGTTGAGCGAGACCAACTTCATCTCGGTAGTCGGCGTGTTCGGCTACAACCCTGGATTGATCCGTGAGGTGGACTTTCGAACGGCTCTCGAAGGAGATGGGGGATTTCACGAGGTACTGTACGCGGTAATACGGGGCCTTCTGGCAGACGGAACGGTCGAAGCTGACGCGTTGATGATGGTTGTATTGACAGGTGATCCCGATCACCGATCGGAGTGTGGTGGAGCGCATCCACATGAACTTCCGCATTCAGGTGATTAAGGACAACGTGCTGTCGCGCTCATTGCCCGATGGATGCGTGCTCTTGCTAGAGCATATGGCCAACGAGAACAACTTCCACATTCTTTCCTACATTTCCGAGACTGAAGACTACTGGAAGTCCATGTACGTACTTTGAGGCTGCGCTGGCGGTGTGTTGACGGAGACGCTGATGAATGTTGTGTCATCTTGCTGCAGTAAGGACCTGGTTTCCAGCGAAGACAAACGATTGGATGGGCTTGGACTACTGAAAGCGATTATCAGCTTGGTGCGGGTGACAAAGCCCTTGGACAGACCTCAGCGCCGTGACCCTTTTGGAGCCCCACCAGTTTTTGGCTCTCTCATTGGAAATCTGTTCGGAGATGGCGAGCTTTTTGGGACATTCGCTGCCGTTTTAGGCTCTCCAGATTCGAAGGCGAAGGAGATCGCACTAGCGATGGACATCCTGAACGTGTTAGTTTTCTACCAGGGTCCAGACAGGTTGCGATCGTACCTTGCAAGTGAAGGAAAGTGCGTTCCTGCTCCGACCTCGGACAAGGAACGTATTACGTGGACACCAGAATCGTCCTTATTCACTGCACTTCTGGTTGTGTTCGAGCGAGATGAACCGATGCGAATCCAACTGTTCAACTTGCTCCGGGAAATCTTTCGCGTACCGCTTGGACAGGTACCTTTACTGAAGAAAATTCGCCTCTGATTATTTTAGGCTGCTGAGTCTAATGAAGGTGTGGTGTGTTGTGTGCCGTTTTGCAGGACGACAAGTTTTTGAGTGTGCTCTACCCTAACTACATGCACTGGCTGCTTCAACCATTGAAGAGCAACGCCCTTTTCCACGATGAGTCTGCCATGTTTGATCTGCAAGACGGTATCATGGAACTCCTCACGTTCTGCACAGAAAATCACGGCTATCGCGTCAAGTATCTATTTGGACGACAACCAGTTGCGACCTACGCGGAGAAAATGTTGCGTTCCAAGAACAAGCTCTTCGTTATTCGTACGTAGTTGTTAGTCGCACCGACAGATCACCGCAGGTGCTGCGAGCTGGTTGTGCAGCTGCTCAATCCACGGTCGGTCCACTAATTTCTTGGCAATGTTTCCCTACAGACGCGGTGAAGTTTGTTCGAGCGTGTGCAGTACGAGCTGAGGCTTTCTTTTCCAGATTTTTGATTCAGAGCGATCTGTTCACACCGATGCTAGCAAATCTGGAGATTGGAAAACCGAACACCGGAGCTGTCAGCTCGGCGATCTTGGAAGTGCTGTCATTTATTGAAAAGGTGAGCGTCGCCACGTTGCCCCACTAAAAATGCGTTTGTGTTGACGCTAACGAAAGGACATCTGTGGTTTTGAACGATGAAGACAAACCTGACGTCGTTGGTCGAGCACATCTACACGAAGTTTTATGAGACATATAAGGCTGAGTGTCCACTAGTATTCGAGGCCATCCGTGCTCGGCATGATGGCAACACAGGATCCGAGGACGCAGACATGGGTTCTACCGATGCCAACAAGGTCCGATTTGTACGGGCTGGCAGTATCGATGACGAAGAAGAACTGTATTTCGAGAAAGACACAGAAACTACAGAGCCTGCGCCAGAATTCGACAAGAATGGACTATCAGAGGTGAGAACTGGACACAGTGCATGCTGGGAAGACCGTCATATACTGACGAAGTGTTTGTGACGGTGTACTCAGGAGGAGGTTCCTTGCCAAAATCGCCCGCGGTCAGTAAAGTTGGTGGATTACGATGATGATGATGACGAGCCAACAACTCCGAAAAAGGAAGATAACTCAGCAGACTCAGCGTCTCCACGTGGTGCTGACATAGTGGAAGAAGAACGAGAGCTCAAACTCCCAGTGCGCAAGAAAAAAGAGGATGAAGTGGACGTCCAATCGTTTTTGGGAGGCAGCAGCCTGCTTGCTCAGAAAAAAGCTCAACAGGGGTCTAAGAAGGCTCGATCGCCCCAGTTTAAGAACGTGTTCCAGAAGATATCGTGGAAGCTTGCCTCACCCAGCAGAAGCGAGAATGGGGGCAGTTCGTCGACAAAACCGGCAACCGAAAAATGTGGTGGCAATGATGCCAGCAGTGATGTGAAATGCGACGATAGCAATAGTAATAGTGTGGGATGCGACAATTCGGCAGGTAACGATGGTACAAGCGCCGAATCAGCAGCGTTCATCGCTACGAAGCGGAAATTAGCACTGGAGGAAGCGGCAAACTCGGAGTCTTTGCTCAAGAAGGCGAAAACGTGTACTCCGATCAGCTCCAGCTAGCGAGGCACGATAGTCCAGCACCAATCTTGTACGAGTCACTTATAATCCAGCAGCGCGAAGAAGTAACAACAGAAGCGTGGAAACAACACGTGGAGAGCAACAATGTGGACCGCAGTCTGTATTGGTAGAGCCCAATCGATAACGCATAAAAAATGGCAACATAGAGGGATGAAAACCACGTGGAAGCTGTTCGGGACGTCGTCAATCTTTGACGCAACTCGTGATGGGACCGTTGGAGAGTGAGTGCACTACTCCAGTCCTGATATCAAGCAAAACTGGCAAAAACGAGCGTTACTGCTGAGGAAATAGTTGGTCCACGTCGGCCGGAGACGCGTTAGCATCGAGAAGTGTCTTGCGGCAGATCATCGACGTTGTCTTGTGTCGGATCTGCTCACGTTCTAGCTCGAGTCTCTCACGGTCGGCCTGGACGTTCAAAAGCGCGATTTCTTTTCCCAACTTCTCGCGGAGTAGGCGGCTTGTTTCCTTACCTTCAGAGTCTTGATCCCGCGCACGCTTACTGGATTCGTCAGCAGCCAGCGTTTTCTGAAGCTGCACTAACAGCATCTCCGCGTGGAATTTCACCAGCATCTGCAGCAGCTGAGCGTCATAAAGATCGGACTGAGCCACGTTTTCAAGCCGTCGGATTTCGTCTTGAATCTGCTTGAGGAAGCCGCCGAGTCCATCAGTCGAAGCCTTGGAGTTGTTCGTGGTCACCGTTCGGGGACGTTGGAGCTGGGGGGTTACAAGCAACGATGAAGAAATTGATGCAGAGCATGACTTCGTCTGGGTCGGAGCTCGATAAATTGAAGTCTTTTGCTTCTTCGCCGGTTGCAAGTGCAGTGATGACCTCTCCTGGTTACGTCCGCCGGAAGAAGCTGATTGAGTTGTCAACGAAGTCGATGAATCCGCTGGACGACCAGCCGATGCTGTAGCGTCCGTCAGGAGCCAAAACTCACCCGAGTTCTGAGGCTTAGCCACACTGGAGTTGGCACCAGCTTTAGTACTGAATGCAACAGTAGCATTCACGTCCTCCGGACACTCTTGGGCTTGAGCTTGAGGCTGAGGTTGCCGTTGCTCGTAGCTTCTCACCGATCGCGGCATAGGAATCGGCTCGTAGGCCGACACTTCCATGCTCTCAACAGCGCACAGCAGCGCTGCACTGGAGTCGGAAAGTTCTTCCAGGAGCTGATCACGTCGCTCTCCAGTCTCGTTGCCCCCAGCAGCTGGAGCCGGAGCAGCGTTACCATTGGTCGCTGACGTATTGGAGACCGTCGTCTTCTTCTTGGTCGGAACGTCACCGTTGACTTTCCTCAAGAGGCGGTAGATGAAGTTGGTGCTGCGTTGCATTTGCTTGGCGATGTCCTTGACCGGCACGCCGTCCTTGCGCATCTGCACGATCCTCTCCCGCTCTTCGTCCGAGATCCAAGCGCCTTTCGCCATCTTTCCTGCCGGGTGTAGCTCTTCGAATGCCTAGTGCGGACTAGGTGGCAAAAAGAGAAATGACACGTTGCTTCGTTTCCCTTTTGCGGTCATTTTCCCGCGCAAAGCGGGATGTTTCCCTTTTGAATTTGCTTGCAAAGTGAAGTTGCCTTTCACGTTCGAAAACTTCTGCGTCACTTCAACTGGTCAATATTTCGATGTGTTTCGGTACTTCAAACGGACTTAACGCGCTCATTGCAAACTTAATGCTACGCGGCACTGGCAAAATGGCGCTCCAGATGATTGACATCGGCGCGAACCTCACCGACCCGGTCTTCACGGGTCTCTACCGCGGAAAGCAGAAGCACGAGGTGAATTGCCAGAGTCTTTTCCACTTTTATACGAATTGGCACGCGCTAACGCGTTGCTTTGCTCTTCCCATCCAAAGTCGGATCTGACTGCCATTTTGGCACGAGCCAAGACCTTTGGCGTTGACAAAATCATTGTCACGGGCGGAAACCTCGACGAAAGCCACAAAGCGTTGCAACTGGCAAAGGGAAATGAGGGTGATGGGCTACCACAACTTTTTTCCACTGTGGGTGTTCATCCGACGCGTTGCAGCGAGTTCGAAGCGGATGGAAAAGACCCGGACGCGTATTTTGCCGAACTACTGGCTGTGTGTGAACAGGGCAAAAAAGAGGGGAAAGTGGTGGCAATCGGAGAGTGTGGTCTGGACTACGACAGACTCGAGTTCTGTGACAAGGCGACGCAACTCAAGTACTTTGACAAGCAGTTCCAATTGGCGGAACAGACCAAGTTGCCACTGTTTCTTCACAACCGGAACACAGGCGGAGATTTCTATGGTTGGTAGAGATTACCGTGTTGAGAGTGATTGCGTACCGATAGGAAACTCATTCGTTCCCGTGCTTGCAGAGATGATTTCGAAAAATCGGTCGAGGTTTTCCAATGGCGTTGTTCACTCGTTTACCGGTGAAAAGGACGAGATGCTCAAATTGGTGGAGCTCGGACTGTACATTGGTAACGAATAAAACTGTAGTAACATTGACAATGCACAGGTGCTAACTCAAGTGGCATGGCAGGTGTGAACGGCTGCTCATTGAAGACTGCGGAGAACTTGGAGTGTGTCAAGGCAATTCCGCTTGAACGCCTGATGATTGAGACAGGTATATATATGCCTAGATATTGATTGGTACTGCAACTTATGGTTCTGCAACTGAGTGTTCGTACGATGGCTTCGTGACTTTCTTACCAGACGCACCTTGGTGCGATATTCGTGCAACTCACGCTGGCCATAGCCACGTGACGACGTCGTGGCCAAGCAAAAAAGCTGAAAATTACGCACCTGATTGTCTTGTCAAGGGACGCAACGAACCGTGCACGCTCATGTACGTTTTCGCACCTCATAGGTTTACTTCATCATTATTTTGGCAAAAAAAGTGAATTATTTGCTAACTGTATTGTGATTGCATTAAAACAAATTGTGCAGCCAGGTGCTGGAGATCATCAGCGCAATTCGAGGCGAAGCTCAACAAGACGTCGCTGCCCATGTTCTTGAAAATACCGAGAAGGTGTTCTTCAAAGGTGGATAAACTCCGCAAGACTAATGGGCAGATTGACTGTGAGAAGAGCTCGTCAACGACTCCAGTTCCAGGTGTGCTTCGCTCGTAGATGGCTTCAATGTAGCGTCCACTTTGCAATGCCTTTTGGACCAATTGTTGTTGCTGTTCGCTGTGTTTGGCGTGGCAAGTATCTGCTTTACGGCTCGTGCCATAGCCACGTCCCCGCACATATAAATCCGTGTGTCTGAAGAACTCGACGTTAGTGCCGGCATCTTCTGTTTCTCGGCAGCCACTAGGCCCTGCCAGCTAGGAAGCATGAACGACATGAAACTCCAGTCATGCACTGGCTTCCCACTTTCGCAGCTCCGATTCGAAAAGCGAGCTCTTAGTTGAGCACCCAAGCAAAAACAAGTTCTTCTCACACGAGCAGATGTCAAGTGGAGTTCAAACGGCATTGGAGGTTTCTGGTAATTTTTTAGTGAAGTCGCGTCGTTTATCACATTCTCTACTTCAAATTCGCGATGCTCAAGTAGCGCACGAAATGGAGCAGCACCTATGTCGTTGGTAATCATGACTACAGGTGCGTACAAGTTCGATGGAGTTTTAAAAAGCGTGAGAATCCGCGGAGCATCCTGATAACCGGAATGGCAGGCGGGTTGGCCGTGGTTGGGACCTCGGTCGTTTGCTAGCGACAAGAACTTCACTGTGGCACCCCATCTGTTTTAGTGGTGGTGATGCTGCCTGCTTGAAATGAGAAGTAGCTCTTGAAATTGCAGTGGAAACCATTGATACCTCACGCTTCTGCCAAGAAAGCAATTCAGCTCGAAGAATGCTGCGCGAAAAGTGTACACACGATTTCTAGTCTACATTTTGAGGAGGTGATGGGGGATTTCTGCCATAATAACCGGACGTTTGAACATGTAACGAAGATGAAGCGAAGTGTAGTGAGTGACTTAAAGCGTGCTTATAAATTAACAAGTTTTCTTGCTTGAAGTACTACTTGCTGGTAGCTTGCATAATGATGTGATCGACGGAAGGTAAATGCCCATGCTTCAGAGCTTTCCGCGGGTGCTATGAGAGCTCCTCAGTGTGTCAGCTTTCGGTGGTTCATTCTACGCATTGCTTACCCCCTCTGTCAGTGGAGGGCACAGGAGAATTAGGTACGCTGAGTTCAAAACTTCGGGCCCGAATCATAGTGGCGGCGCTGCTGTATCGTCTCTGATGAGTTCTGTGACCGTGATGTTGCGCTGCCTTAACACTTGCTAGCTCGATATCTGCGAAGGTCGGGCCTCGTTTGGCAACTTGCCTCATTGTGACCAAATTTTACGTTGGTACTGACAGCACATGGAAGTGACGCTCGGTGTAGCGGCAACGCTTGCACCAGCTCTTCTACTGAAGGTGGGGAGTCGATGTGAAGGTTGTTGGAAGGTTTGCCGATCATCTGCAGCAGTGGAGCTTCCCACTTTTCAAAAGTAGCATCGATGCTTTTTGATACGTCGCCAAGTCCGAGCGGGCAGACTCTTAGAGCGCCCAGTTCTTGCAGTCTGGTATCAATGTACTTTGCTGTAGCGTTGTACGTGCGGTAGATCGAGTTTCCGACACCAAATGCGGCATACTGAAAGCCTTGCAATTGTCCATCCGACTTGTTTGCAGTCTTGGATGAATTCGCATCACCGAATGGGAGACGCCAGTGTAAGCCAAGCGTTTGTGTCAGTGTCTGTGGACGAGTGTTCGCCTCGGCGCTTGTCTGCGACGGAACAACTTGGAGCCTTCGCGGGCTTTGGTCGATGATAGTTGAGAGTCTACTAGCGGGGGCGCTTGCTTTCACCATTATTGTACTGGATTCTCCGCCGACTTGCACTAGCGGTGGGCCGCTAGTGGGGGAACAGAACGGGTTTGATGCCTTTCGAAGCCACAGCAAAAATCTCTCGGCGTTTGGTGCCGCCTTTCCAGCTACATGAGTGGAAACCACGAAAACTGCGATACGATACGAAGCGTTTGCGTCGATGTATTGCTCAGGTTTGAACTCATCCAGCGATTGAATCGTAACAACTGCGCCATGTTGTTTGGCCTTTTCTGCAAGCGAAGACGCGAGCTGTTCCGAAGTAAAAGTCAGTGATCCGAGAAACACGTCCACGTGGCTTGTGCGAGTATAGCTTGCCCTCCAATTCGGCAACGAAAGTCGCTCACATTTTTCCTCGGGTGACTGCTCGTTGGCAACCGGTTCACCGCTTAGCATCGCCAACAGATCGCAACCAAAAGCGGCACAGCGTGATTGAATGAAAGACAGCTAGAATTCGAAGAGCTTCGCTGGAAAATGAGGCTAAGTGGGACCTTCCTTCCTTCTCAGTCACAATGGTGTAAGATTTATTTGGCAGCGAGGCACAGGTAGGGTGCATACCGTATGCACATACTATTGATAGCAAGACCACGTTTTTCTCGTTGTCATTGGGATATTCTGAGTCTGTCACTTCAGCCACGAGGTATTGTGCTTACCACATGAACAATGGGAATCTGCAGGTTCTGTAGTAACGGAGCGAGAAAGTTTGGATCCGATCATGCCATGTAAAGAATTCGACTTTGCACAACTTCCTTTGAGCTTTTACCATTGATTCTTCGAAGTACATGTAGTTCCGTGTGGCGGTATTGATAGTTCTCCGTAGTTTCAACTCACTGCACATGTGCCATGCAAATTGATGACATTGGTTGCCCTCAGTTTACATTTATTCCTTGTGACTCAACTCAACTGACTACTTACGATCTGTTAGGGGCGGCATGGAAGTAGAGGTTAGAGTAACTCGTCGCGTGATGGGCGAAGTCGCGCTATTGTACGTATACCGCTTTTGATACGGCTTCTCCCCATATCGTCTTGGTCGCGGTGACTCCATATCTGTGGGTATTGGACCCGGCATCACCGGCTGCATTGCCACGGTCTGAGCGATACTAATTCCTGCGTTTGCTGTGACGCAAGGAAGCGAAGCTCGAGATGTCGACATTGACGGTTCTCGAGCGGTGACTGGTGCACTAGTGGAATGGTTGTTCGGTGGAGGGGAAATCGTGTGCAGCAGTTGAACTTCCCATTTAGAGAATACAGCCTCAATCCCCTTTGACACGTCGCCGAGTCCAACCGGACAAACTCGTATAGCGCCAAGTTCCTGTAGTCTTGAGTCCACGTACTTAGCGGTGGCGTTGTATGTACGGTATATCGAGTTACCAACTCCAAACACCGCATAATGAAGGCCCTGCAAAGGACCGTCGGATTTGTTTGCAGTCGCTGCGGCTTCTCCGCCACCGAAAGGAAGACGCCAAGTTACCCGAAAGCTTGCCCGGAGAGCGTCAGTCAAAGAATGGTGTCGATGCAGCTCCGCGTCTGGTTTTGATGGACTGATCTGAAGTCTTCGTGGGCTAGTGCTTGGAGAGCTGGTTTTTTGTGGGGCACTCGCGTCCATAGTCCTCGATTCTTCGGATACATGAGTGTCTCCGGACTGCAGTGGGTCGACAGTGGAGGGATACACTGTAGCCGAGGCCTCTCGAAGCCACAGCAAGAAACCTTCAGCGTTTGGCGATGGTTTGCCAGCAACGTGAGTAGAGACCACGAAAACAGTGAGGCGTGATGTTGAGCGAAGAATTGAATTTGGGTCGAGGTATTCCTCAGGGCGAAACGTTTCAAGCGATCGCATGGTGACTTCTGCTCCACGCTGTCTGGCATTTTCAGCCATGGACGCTGCCAGTTGCTCGGATATTGCTGTAAGTGACCCCAAGAACACGTCAACATGGGTTATGCTGCACTCCGAGGCACCGTTCGATTTCCAGTTGGCCAGCGAGAGTCGGTGCGACCGCCGGCGAGTTTGCTCCGAGGGCTTCGTCCCGCTTGTAATTAGATCACCACTTGCGAATCTAGGTGAAAATGAAGATGTGATCGACATCGAGCGTCTGGAAGCAAATACAAAGCTGGTGGGGGAAATGCAAGAGACCAGTGCGTTCTATTGGCTTGCTGAACGCAGTAACGATGCCTAGCACGGGTCTTGCTGGCCAAAGTAGCTATCCTGTAGTGACAACTGTGTGACTTGCATCAATTTCTGGTTCTACTATTGATAGAAGTGGCAACGGAACCAACTTCACGGGAATCTTATGCACAGGAAGATACTGTTTCTCAGTGGAGAATGAGAAGAGTCAAAAGCACCATGTTTCTTTTGCTTTCACTACCGAGCGTTACTTTGGTTACTAACGTGTACTTCGAAGTACTTCTATCAACTATACCAACCTCACACCAAACATCGATTCTTGACCTAGTAAGCGCATTGGCCGGGCAAAAAATAGCTGTCTCCATTTTTACCCATTTTCCGGGAAGAAAACTAATTCAGCCTCGCCTAAGCTGCATCTAAGTAATTGTTTGTTAAAACCAAGGTTGTTTATAATTTCTTCCTCGCCAACCATCAAGCTTCCCTGATGTTGGTGAACGAACACAATCCGATTTTATTGGAGAGCTGGTTAATATATGGTACTCCCCCGCCTCATCAGCATCTTGGCAAAACTACTGAAACGTCACAGATGTGCCTTCTGCTGAGTCATTCCAGCATCCAAATTTGTCGACGTTGGCCCTTGAGTGACGTGTGATTCCCCTGGGTTTCACTCGTACTGCTGGGTGATAATACTTTTGTGCTAAGCTGGGCTTGCAAAAGTTCTGGTGGACTTGAAATCATGTGAAGCATTTGCGCTTTCCACTTCGCGAAAGTGACATCGATTCATTTCGATGCATCACCCAACCTAAATGGGAACGCTGGCACGACTCCAAGTTCCTGCAGTCATGCGTCAACATATTTGTCGGTGTTTCTGTTGGCGTTGGTAGCGCTGTCACTCGGAGCACTTGCCTCAACGCTCGGTTCAACGTCCGATTGCCTAATAGTGTTGGATTGTGACGAATCAGTAACGGGGCAACAAACCGTGACTGGGGTTTGCTGGAGCCACAGCAAAAAACTCACGGACTGTCGTAGCCGACGAGCTTGCCAGCGACTCGAACGCCCCCTCACTGTCTTGCCTGCGAAAATGCCAACTCCTCTGACGTTGCAGTACTCCACGTGTGTGAGACTTCCTGGCTCGACCTGATGAAGTTTCCTGCGTTGATCCCATAGATAGTTGGCTGAAAGCTGATTGATCGGCTGCGTAGGATGAACGAATACCTTGACCCACGGAACTTGCCAGGTTCCTAGCCGACATCCACTTCGCGTCGGTTGGAGATTGGACCTGTACTGTGCGATGCTTTATGCCTACATCATCCGGTTAGCAATAGCCTGTAAATGACGACCTGGGCCAATGAATGCACTGTGGCTGCAAACTAATGCAAAACCAAGTTGTGTTCGCAGCAATGGAAGCGCAGCTCCCGGACACGTTCTCGTTCTCAGATTCGGCAGATTCGCTGCCTGGTAATCTGTCGACAAAAGCGAAAACTGGAAATAACCAACGCGATGGCAATTGCCAATGCTGCCAGCTCCAAAATGCACGCACAGGCTGCCCGTGCCAGTTTTCAGTTTGCTGAAAAAACTTCACTTTTCATCGATCAAGATCTGCTCTAAATAGAGGCCTCTCCGCACACTTGATTCCACTATGCGGCGGACCTCGACGACCATAATCGCGTCTATCCGCTCACCCGCGCTCCTGAGCCAGCCAAGCCGGTCTCCCCTTGCGGATCTACCACAAGCGAAGCAGCCAGCCCCGCCTAGTACCAAATCGACCTGTAGCAACCATGGGCATGACCTTCGACAACCTGGACCAGGACGCCGGCCTGAAGAAGCTGAACGGCTTCCTGACGAACCGCAGCTACATCGAGGGCTACAAGTTCAGCTCGGCCGACGCCGCTCTGTTCCACAAGTTCTCGGCCGTGCCCGACGCCGCCAAGTTCGCCAACGTGTACCGCTGGTACGTGCACACGGCCGCCAAGCTGGGCCTGCGCGCCATCCTGGTGACCAAGAAGGCAGCTGCCGCCCCCAAGAAGGCCGCCGCCGCCCCCGCCGAGGAGGAGGACGACGAGGACGAGGACGACGACATGTTCGGCGACGACGACGAGGAGGACGACGAGGCCGCCAAGGCCCTGGCCGCCAAGCGCGCCGAGGCCGCCAAGGCCGCCAAGAAGGAGAAGAAGAAGCCCGTGGAGCGCTCGCAGGTCGTCATCGAGGTGAAGCCGTGGGAGGCCGAGACGGACCTCGAGGAGCTGGCCGCCAAGATCAAGGCGCTGCCCGTGGAGGGTCTGACCTGGGGCGAGGGCCACAAGCTGGTGCCCGTGGCCTTCGGCATCAAGAAGCTGCTGGTGCAGTGCGTCATCATCGACGACCTGGTGCTGCTCGACGACATCACGGAGGCCATCGAGAGCTTCGAGGACTACGTGCAGTCGGTGGACGTCGCCTCCATGAACAAGCTGTAAGCGGGCCGATCAGATGGATGTGACCAAGCTCTTAGGTAGGTTGCCAACGTCGCTCTCTTCCAGTTACTAGCCGAGTTTCCAAGCTTGCCGACCGTGATGGTGCGGGGAGATCTCCGCAGCTTTTTGGCTGAGCTTCTTGCGCTACGAGTAGAAATTAACACACAAAAACAGCAGAAAAAGCACAAGACACGCAACGAGCTCCTCCTTCGACGCAGCGACGCTTGCTCGCTCTTGTGCAGTCTGTGCTGTGCTGGCTTCAGTTGAGTGTCTGCGTGCGATATCTTTAATCTCGTGTGGTCATCGGTGTTGGAGTCGGCAACTGCGGTGAATTGGGCTGTGACAAGTGTCTACATTGCCTTGAAAACATAGCAGAATGCATTTGCGTTTGAGCCGTGACGGTGACGTTTACCAGTGCGTGTTGGCAAGGTTGGAGCGGATCGGATTTCGACTGTTCCTGTTGCAGTTGTCGATTGCATTTTCATTTGAGCCGTGACAATGAGAGGTTGAAGGTTTAAAGCGGGTCGGATTTTGACTGTTGCAGTTGTCGCTGTTGTGACACAATAGGAATGTTTATGTGCCACGGCCTTCTTGCGTACGTGTAGTCTCTGGTGTTGACCTCATCGTGGCAATCAACGCTGGCGGCCAGCGCCACATCAGAGGGATGCACGAGCTGTCGCTGTCTCACCCTTCACAAATGCCACTGCTGCTTGTCAGCGGTGCCTGACAAGACTGTTTGCCCGCGATCGCCATGAGCTGCTGCAGCTTCTCATTCCGCATTTCGCGCTGTAGCACACACTCGTGCGTCCAAGAGTTTTCGTCTCTCCGCCTCCGCTGCTCCAGTCCATCATGCCAATCGCCGAAGTCGACCACTCCAATCCCATTACTCTCAGCCGATTCATCCTCGGCGAGAAGGAGATCCAGGGCAACACCGACCTGAGCGTCCTCTTCTCGTCCATCGAGTTGGCGTGCAAGGTCATCGCCAGCTCCGTGCGTCGTGCCGGTCTCACGGGGCTGTATGGCCTGGATGGCTCGGAGAACGCCACGGGGGACCAGGTCAAGAAGCTGGATATCCTGGCCAACGATGTCTTCATCAACTCGTTGAAGGTCTGTCGACAATGCTGGAGATCATGCGATCCATGAATGCTGACGTGTAACCTTGTGGTGGTGTGTTTCCGGTGCAGTTCTCGACCAAGATCGAGGTCATGGTCTCTGAAGAGGAAGTCGAGCCTGTTTGTGTGGAGAACGACTCCGCTGGGAGTGAGTCTCGCAGCAGTTGATCCTGCTCCCTTTGTTGAAACGTACTGACACTTTATGCGCACTTTTAGCCAAGTACTGCATCGCCTTCGACCCTCTCGACGGCTCCTCCAACATCGATTGCAATGTCTCGACGGGCACCATCTTCGGCATCTACCACCGTCAGGCGACACTGCAGGGCGGGTGAGATCTTCTACTGCTAAACATTGGTAAAAAAATGCATGAGCTGCGTACTAACTTTTAATATCCGTCGCAGTCCCAAGGATATCCTCCAGCCCGGCAAGCAGCTTGTGGCGGCAGGCTACTGCATGTACGGAAGCTCGACCCAGCTGGTGCTGACGTGGGGCAAGGGCGTGCACTGCTTCACGCTTGACCCCACGATCGGAGCCTTCATCTTGTCGCACAAGGACATGTGGATCCCCGAAAACCCCAAGACGGTAGGCAGACGCAATACTCCTCATGCTGCTGGTGGTTCATCCACGTTCTGATGATGAATTGCTGTTGCCAAGCGCAGATCTACTCGTGCAACGAAGGCAACTACGCTCACTGGGACCGGGCCAGCAAGGCGTTCGTGGACGAATGCAAGAACAAGCCCGTCCCATACAACGCGCGCTACGTGGGCAGCATGGTGTCCGACATCCACCGTACGATCTTGTACGGAGGCATCTACCTGTACCCCGGTAGCGACAAGGTAGGCGTCGTCAATCCAAACCTCACGAAGACTTCACCACCGTTGACTAACCACGGTGCTGTGCTGCTGCATCCGCAGAGCAAGGACGGCAAGCTGCGTCTGCTGTACGAGTGCAATCCCATGTCGTTCATCATGGAGCAGGCCGGCGGCGCGTCCACGACCGGAACGCAGCGCGTGCTCGACTTGTGCCCCGTACGTCCATCGCCTCCAGTGAATTGGTGCAGCACATCAACCGGCCGCATCCACGAACTAACCTCGGTCGTCTTGTCTTGTGCCTCGCAGACCCACATCCACCAGCGCTCGCCGATCTTCCTGGGCTGCAAGCGCGACGTGCAGCGCGTCGTCGAGCTATACGAGCAGTACGGACAGGAGAAGTAAACGAAGAGCTAGCCAGCCAGTAGTCAGGCTGAAGCTCAATTGAGCTTACATCACACGCACTTGTGCCAGCTGTTGAAGCCTTCAACTAGGACGCTCTCCCATTCTCACACTTCGTTTCGGTTTCAAGTCCTATTATACGCTTATTCTGGAACATAAAGTCCTAATTTCGACACGTCTCAGTGGCTGCATGACACGGCCGACGTGGCCGGGCTCACTTCTCCCTCGACCTGCTTCAACTCGTGCGCAGATTTCCAGCGCCGCTTCACGATGCCATTCGCGAATCTGCTCCGTCGGTCGCACTCCTCGCTCCGCCGGCTCTCGCGCCGCTCGTTCTCCCCCGCACTCGCCGCCTACTACCGCAGCAGCATGGCCAGCGAAGTGGACCACTCGAACCCCATCACGCTCTCGCGCTTCATCCTGGCCGAGAAGGAGATCCAGGGCAACAGCGACCTGAGCGTCCTCTTCACGTCCATCGAGCTGGCCTGCAAGGTCATCGCCAGCTCCGTGCGTCGCGCCGGTCTCACGGGCCTCTACGGCCTCGACGGCTCGGAGAACGCCACAGGCGACCAGGTGAAGAAGCTGGACGTGCTGGCCAACGACATCTTCGTCAACTCGCTCAAGTTCTCGACCAAGATCGAGGTGATGGTGTCCGAGGAGGAGGAGAAGCCCATCATCGTGGACCACGAGTCCGGCGGCACCAAGTACTGCATCGCCTTCGACCCGCTCGACGGCTCGTCCAACATCGACTGCAACGTGTCCACGGGCACCATCTTCGCCATCTACCAGCGTGACGCCACGTCCGAGGGAGGGTGAGGAGCTGAGTAACTGAGTACTGTACTCTTGCTATTAGCGGGGAGACCGAGTCACTGACTGTTGTGGCTCGTTTTGCTAGGTACAAGGACATTCTGCAGCCTGGCAGCAAGCTCGTGTCGGCCGGCTACTGCATGTACGGCAGCTCGACGCAGCTGGTGCTGACGTGGGGCAAGGGCGTGCACTGCTTCACGCTGGACCCGACCATCGGCGCCTTCATCCTCTCGCACCAGGACATTCGCATCCCGGACGAGCCCAAGACTATTTACTCGTGCAACGAAGGCAACTACGCGCACTGGGACCGCGCCACCAAGGCGTTCGTGGACGAGTGCAAGACCAAGCCCAAGCCGTACGCGGCGCGTTACGTGGGCAGTATGGTGTCCGACATCCACCGCACCATCCTGTACGGCGGCATCTACTTGTACCCGGGCAGCGAAAAGGTCAAGGAAGGCAAGCTGCGTCTGCTGTACGAGTGCAACCCCATGTCGTTCATCATGGAGCAGGCCGGCGGCATGGCGACCACCGGTACGGAGCGGATCCTCGACCTCATCCCCACGGACATCCACCAGCGCTCGCCGATCTTCCTGGGCTGCAAGCGCGACGTCGAGCGGGTCCTCGCGCTGCACAAGGAGTACAGCCAAGCGTAATCTATGACAGTTGAGTGCCGGTAGCTCCAAACCCCCGAGCTCCGACGCACCAGTTCCCTTAAAGTAACGAATGTCGACCTGAATTGCCTTCGGATAATGATCCCTTCGTACGGCAAGTTGCCATACGACATTGGCAACGGATCCCGGTGGCAAGCTTATCGTCAGAGACAGAGCTTCGTGAATGATCCCAATCCCCCACACTTGAGACTGTCGAGCAGCTTCAAGGTCATTCATCGATTTGCAACGTCAGCTGCCCGACGATCCTCCCAGCAGTCCCCATGGCACACCCAGGTGAACACTCGAAGGAATCCAAGATCATTGCCAGCACCGGGCGTCGTGCGGGTCTGACGGGACTCATTGGAGACGGCTCCAAGAACAGCCAGAGCAAGAAGCTGGACGTGCTGGCCTGCGTCTTCGCTGAAGGTTGATCCATGAGTGTTGACTTACGTGTTGATGTGAATGCGAACTACTGCATTGCGCAATTTGCGTTTGATACGCTGGATGGCTCCTCCAACATCGACTGCAAGGTACCATCTTCGTTGTGATGCCACGTCTGAGGGCGGATACAAGTCGTGGCGGTGGGTTACTGATGTACTGTAGCTCGACGACCTAAGGGCGTCCACAGCTTCACGCTGGACCAGACGATCGGCGCCTTCATGCTGTCCCAGATGAACACCCGGGTCCCGGACGAGCCCAAGGCCATCTACTCGTGCAACGAAGGAAACTCCGGCCACTGGGGCTGCGCCACCAAGGAGTTTGTCCGCGAATGCAAGAACAAGCCGAAGCCGTGCGCTGCGCGTTTTGTCGGCAGTACATGTATGGCGTCCGATGTGCACCGTACGATGACAGTGCAAGTAAGTGCTGGTAGCACCGGAAAGGTGCAGTAAACTCTCAAGTAAAGCTTTAATGATTGTGTCTGCATTGTTAGCGGAATATTCTGGCGTCCATGAGTGTGCGTTCATTTACATGTCGGCAACTGCGTACTTGTAGGCCTCTTCGCTGACTGCAGCGTTGGCATTCTGCCGCATCATTATCTTCTCTTCCCAGTTCGTACCGCGCACAACTCCATCCCAGCGATAGCCTGGTTGGATTCCGAAGCGGTTGGGTGGGGGTGGCGGGCCAGCGTACTTGGGCTTCGCCTTGCTCGTCTTCTTCTTGTTTTTCTTGCCTTTCTTCTTCTTCTTACTCTTGCCCTCGTCCAGTGGGTCCTCCTGAAACACCTTGCTGTTAATGGGGTCGAATGCACGCACACGCCCCCGATGCTTTCTCTCAAGATCTTCATCATCTTCATGCCGGGCAAACGGGGTCTTCTTCATCTGCTCCAGCAACTCCTGCTGCGACTTGCGCTCACGCTTCTGCACTTTACCTGTGCCCCACTCGTACTCTTCGCGCTCCTCGCGCTTACGCTTGCCATCCAGGACCTCCTGCTGATGAACCATCTCGTTGAGCATATCCAACTTACGGCCGCGCTTGTCACGATACACAGTCTCGGCATTGGCACCCATCTCGGAGGCATCGACGCCATGCAAAACGTATTTGCTCTTTGCTGCGCTCTTGCGCTGTTGCTCGAACTCAGAAGCAGTGAACAAGCCAGCCTTTTTCTCTTCCTTTCCATCGCTTGCCTTCTTGGGTTCCCTCTTGACCTCCTTATCGTCACCACCACCTTGCTTGACAATCTCACGCGGTTCACGCTTGATTTTTTGGGGCGAAGATACCTGCGCAGACGCACGCGAGTCTTTATGAACGTCGCGATCATCCGATGGTCTCTCTTTCTTCACGCCCACGGATTCGCGCCGTGAAGACCGGCGCCTAGGGCTGTGCGATCGTGAACGTGCGCGACGAGGTGGATATGTCGAGCGGCGCTTCCCTCGACTACGACTGCGGCTACGACTTTGACCACGGGAGGAACGGCCTTGTTGCGGCGAGCTCCACCTCGTCGACGTTCTTGGGGTGCGTCTGCGGGGCACGGATGGCGATCGACTACGGTTTCGGCTATCTCTACTTCTTCGTGGGGAAGCACTTGCATCACGATCCCGGTCGTGGCCACGCCCTCGGCCGCGGCTCCTGCTTTGGCTTCTAGCAGTGTTTCTGCCACGGCGTCTGCTGGAGATGTCATCTTCCTTGGAGGCTGACGGAGACCGTCGTTCACTCCTACTGGAACGAGGAGGGATATCTCGACCTAGAGAATCCACGCGGCGCTTTCGATCAGGCGCAGGAGGCGACTTAGATGGCGAGTCGCGGCGATTTCTCTCTTCTCGTTTCGAATCACTGTCTTGTCGGCGGGGTTTCCTCGGAGGCGAGGCATCTTCATCTCGTCGGGGTCTCCTTGGAGGCGAGGCGGCTTTATCTTTCGCAGCATTAACCTTACTGTCAACCGGAGATTCGACTTCCGCTTTTACACGGCGAGGAGGCGACGCATCGGCTCTATCCTCTTCACGTGCACGTCGCGGGGAGCCTGCTTTACGCGAGCTTCGCCGAGGCGGCGAAGCATCATCATCATCAGCATCACGCTTTCGACGAGGCGGGGAGGCATCCTCTTCGTCACCGCGTCCACCACGAGTCGGTCTCTCCTTCACTGGTCTTGTGCGAGGAGGGGACGCATCATCACTCTGTTCGCCCCGCTCCAGACGTGTAGATCGTCGTGGCGGAGAGGCATCTTCACCCTTTTCCTCACTTCCACGCCTCTTTTCACGCCCCTGTCTCCTCGGCGGCGATGTATCGTCACCACTTCCCTCTCTCCGTCTCCTGGACGCTCTCTTCGCAGCATCTGGGCGTCTCCATGGCGGAGAAACGTCCTCCCTCTTGGGCCGTCGGGGCGGGGACGCCTCGCCCTCACTCTCGTCCCCCCTAGGACCCCCCGCCGCCTTCTTCCTCGGCGGAGACAGGTCTCCGTCCTTGTCCTCCTTTGTCCTCTTCTTCCCGCCCTGGAGATCGTCCAGATACCTGTCCGAGTCCACGTAGACGGGCAGATCCTGCGGGTCCACGAGCTCGTCGCTGTCCACCGCCACCAGCAGCGGCTGCTCGTCCTCGGCGGCGTCCAGCTCCCACTTCTTGTCGATGTCCTCTCGACTGGGCGCCGACTGCTCCCACGCGTCGTCCGCGTCCACCACGCGCGTGCCCCGCGCCGCAGCTTTAGCCTTTTTGACCTTTTTTATCTTCTTTCTCGTCTTCTTCTCGCCGTCCGCAGCATCTGCAGAGCGCACAAAGTGGTATGAGGAGGAAGGTGAGCGTCTCAGCTTCAGAATGAGGTAGGATAGAACGCTATGAGGCGCATACCGCCGCCGCTGCTGGACATGTAGCGCTGCAAGTATTCCAGCTTCGACGTCATGATCGCCACTCGAAAAATACTAAAATATTTTTGCATTTATCCAATTTTTGTGTTTAACTAATTGAATGTACCCATGTACCTATTTCTGGTTCATGGCTTCAACATGGCGCGCAGCACGAAGGACATGAGCGAGCCGGCAGTGAGGCCGATTGACAGCACGAAGAAGATGATGCTGCCGCCCAGTTCCTTCTCGGCGTTCTTGCGGAGCAGATCCGGGTACTCCATGAACGCCAGCGTGCACAGCAGTCCGTTGGAGAAGGCACAGGCGGCCATGAACAACATGGCCAGCACGTCGCTGCGGAAGAGCACGGTCGTGATCACCTCGTGCGCCTTGTTCTGCAGGTTGCAGAGCATCAGCAGTGGGAAGAAGATCAGTCGAGTTACGCTAGCGAGCAGCACCTTCTTCTGCCCCAGCTCGGGCCACCAGGACGCCGACAGACGCGCCACAAAGTCCGACGTGTTGAACAGGATGAGCGTGAACGGCGTGAACAGCTTGCCGAAGAAGAGGCCCTTCTCCGGCTGCGTGGACTTGATCGCCGAGGTGATGCCGGGGAAGATGCCCAGCGTGACAATAAATATGAAGAACGTCGCGGCCGCGTAGAACCGGATCTTGAAGGCGACCTCGAGCATGTCCACCTTGTTGCTAGGTGTTTCTCCTCCGTCTTCTTCATCCAGCAGACGCTTGCGCGGAGAAGTGTCTAGCGTATCAACTGTGTCAGCCTCACTGGACGCATCGTCGAAGTACTCCTTCTGGTGGTGTCCTGGGTGGTCGACACTCTGGTAGTGGCGGAACAGCGTCAACCGCGTGAGGATCGCGAACGTTATCAGACACAAGACCAGCGTGATGAACACCAGTATGAAGTACAGGAACGCGCACAGGTCCGCGTTCGCGTGGAGACGGTGGAAATATCTCGTGTCGTCTTCCCCCGCCCACAGAATGATGAAATTCGACAGCGACACCGCCAAGCCAGCGAAACTCTGTCCGCTGACCACCGCCTGCGTGTACTGCGGCGGGAACGTCGCCACAATGCGCAGCAAACCCTCCTGCATCAGTGTCGAGGCACAGGCAACCAGCAAGATGCTCATCATGGTCGTGTGGAAGAACGGGTAGCCTACACACAAAAACGTAACGTGAGCTGGAGTGTATCATAAATTGTGTCATAAATGGCCACAACTTCGCACCGTGGAACTCGGGCATGCGCGTCCAGGCGCAGTGCATGAAGATGACGCCCATGATGACGATGAGGGAGAAGAAGACGGTCTTGACGGCGCCCGCCATCCGCTCCGCGACCACCACCGTGCGGATGAGCATCGTCATGAGCGTGCTGACGTTGAAGGCCATGCTGAACCAGTTGAGGAACGAGTCCTCGTACGTGGTGCCCTCCATGCGGCGCTGGAAATAGGCCTGCGCCGTGATGAAGACGTTCCACGGCAGCGAGGACCCGATGCCGATGAAGAAGAAGATGCCGAACACCACGCCCGACGTGTGCTGCCGGCCCCCCATGCTGACTAAAGAGAAGGATTTGGGGGACAAAAGTGAGCTTTTGCCATCGTGACGTGGTCCACACTACAAGTTGAAGTTGTTTAGCTGTTCGTAACTCGACGACTGTACGGCGTCGACCGCGAACGCGCTAAGCTCCCAGTTCTTCAGCATCAACACAAGTGCGCCTCTAGGAGATGGATCTGGCACACTGGAGTTATAGTACGATGCAGCGTCGTGCAGTTCCGGCTCCTGACATTTACTCGTGCAATCGCCGCCAATTCACTCACTTACATCGCGCTTTAGCTGGGACACGACGCGGGTGCTCGGCTCTCGCCATGACTCGAGCTCGTGGAACCGCCGAAGTGAGGGACGCGATGGACAGGCT
>LGTU01000597.1:0-22207 GCA_001314425.1 Phytophthora pluvialis | reverse complement strand
CCATCTCAAATCGACTGTGGGTCCGCCTCCAACGGGGCTACCAGGTCAAGAACGCCTGTCCAGCCCATGTCAGGAAGCCCACGTCATGTCAGGAAGTGTCAGTCCTCTACGCTGGAATCAGTAACACCGGCTTCAACGAATTAATCCGATTTGGGCTGGCCCAGCATTCTGCTATCCCAGTATAACGTCGTGTTGCTCAAAAAAACTTTGCGCACGACCGCCTTCTTGAGCACAGTGCTCAGCTGTGAAGGGGAGGTCAGCGGCATCGAAGAGACACAACGCAGTCCACGGACCTTATATTGGCTAAACCTCCATAAACGTCGGCCGCGGCTGCATATACCTACTCACGCATCAACCGAAGTGAGCTCCTCCGTTTTAAGTAGAAGTGCCGTCGTTTGATCTTGCAAGGCAAAGTATGCACGTTAATGCAAAGTCTAACCATAAAACCGAATAATGGCATACAAATAACACTGATAACACCGACTGTGAAAGGCAAATTCCATGAAACGAACAAGAAAGCTTGCAAGACGATAGGCAATATAGCGCTCAACTTCAATACCTATCGAGGCTTCCGTTCAAATCAAACAAGTGAAGCGCTCATTCAGAGAGAACAGTGTCATTAAAAATAAAACACATACACGCACACACAGGCAAGGAGTGTGTATCGCCTGCGCCGATGCCGACTGATGGCCAATGTGAACAGAGGAACACACAACCGAGAGTGGACCGGCTTGGACAGAGTATCCGCGGCATGTTGAGCTATGGGAACGTCCCCGAGACAGAGTGAAGCCTTGGCAACCTTGATACGGTATCTCCGTGCCCTCAGCCACATAAGGGGTTCGCCAGACTGAGAATTACTCTATAGATAGGCACTCTGGGGTGCTTGCTATCACTGGAGCCAACTTGTGTTTGTACCAAACCGACCAGCATTAGTACTCTAGCTGTGATTGATTAGTTTATACTCTCGAGGGGCGTTAACTTCACTTCATTTGCCAGCACCAGTATGACCAGCAATGCCAATTTTCTAAGACTTCCAAGCCCGGTCAACGCTAGACAAGTGTGCTGGGTCAGCAAGCGCCAGAGCTTCGGTCAATTCCAGCGAGACCTTGGAAGCGTGTTGACTCGAGGGTTCCAGCTCTGCCAGATATTCGCAGGCTCCAAGGCTAAGAAGGGCACGTTCGTGGTCGAGCGGAGACGGCTGCGGCTGCGGCAGCTGCTGAAGAGACTCACCAAGAACATCATGACCATGACCAGGCTGCAGTCCCAGTGCTACGGCCACCCCGTTTCCGTCGTGGCGCTGTCGATCCTCACTCGATTGAGCCAGAAAATCAAACGGGACGAGGCCGCCTTCAACAGTCTGGCGGACGCTGTCGCTCAAGGACTACAGTAGCTCCTAGTCCAACCTAATAGATACATTGACTTGCAACACTCGGTTGCAACGACCGAGTGTGGCTACAGTAAATGCAAAGCTCCTTTTTGAAGCTATTTCGCTGATCAGTGTGTGCACCACCCCACCTACGAGGGCTCGTCACATTGGCTAAATCTCAGACGCTTCTCATTGGCTGAAACACAAACACCTTGCCTCCAGTATGCCGCCCCAAAAGACCCCCTCACTCGAGTCTTCCGCGCCGATCGTCGTCGCCGCCGGGTCGTCCACGCTCAGCCTGCTGGCCTGCTCCCTCGTCCTGCCCCGACGGACGTGTCCCCTCCCTCCCTCCTCCAGGTCCCGAGCCGCCCGCTCCGCACCTGCCCAGCCCGTGACTGCACGGAGCAGTCGCCACCACGCTCGCGGACCGCAAGAGAAAGCGAGGCGACGGAGGGATGTCCAATGACGGATACTACGCCTCCTCGCGGGACGACGCGCCGCCGCCGGCCCCGCACAGCGCCACCTCGGGCTTCAACGAGCCCGCCAACGGCCTGCTGCCGCGCACCCACGTGGAGCTGTCGCCGCAGCTGCAGGGCGACGAAGACCAGTCCATGAGCGACTCGGACCGCTCCAACTCGTCCACCGCGCTCAACCTGGCGCAGGCCTCGGTCGTGGACATCGTCCAGGAAGGCAAGCATGTCATCGCCGCCTTCCTGCGGGAGACGCAGTGCTACGACGTTGTCAAGAACAGTGGCAAGGTCGTGGTCTTCGACGTCAAGATCCCCATCAACCTCGCCTTCTTCGCGCTGGTAGAGCACGGTACGATAGTAAGCAGCAAGGGAGGGACGAGGTGGCAGGGCAGTGGCTGACGACGAATGCTTTGATTTGCTGCCGCTAGATATCAAGTCGGTGCCCATTTGGGACGCCGAGCAGGGAAAGTTCGTGGGCATGTTCACCGCGACCGATTTTGTCAACATCCTGCGCCATTTCTACATCCGCGGATCGCCCATGAACGAGCTAGCAGAGCACAGCATCGCCTCCTGGAGAGGTACGTTCCTGGAATCGTGGCTCTGGGACGGACCCCCGAGGACTAAATATTGTTTTTGTTTTTTATTCGTTGCTCACAGCAATTCCACGATCCCTGTCGATGGCACCAACACAGGAGGAAATGGTGTCTGTCACACCTGAGCACAACCTCTACGACGTGTGCAAGATTCTTCGCGACAATAGGCTTCATAGACTCCCCGTAGTAGACCCGACGCAGAACTCGGTCTTGTCTGTCATCACGCACAGCGGGATTTTGGAATACCTGGTGGCCACCTTCCGCGAGCAGCGTCGGCTGTTTGACCAACCCGTCTTCGACTTAGGCATAGGCGTCTACAGCGGCTTCGTGACCGTTCCTGAAGATATGCCGCTTATTCGCGTGCTCCACACCCTAATTGAGCGCAGGGTCTCGGCTGTGCCCATAGTGGACCCGAGTGGTACGTCGGCGACGGGAGACCAGGGAGCTATTTGTTCGGGGGCAGTGGACTCACCTATGTTATGCTGTTGGTTTGCAGGCGTTGTTGTGAATATTTATTGTGTATCGAACGTCACCGAATTGGTGAAGGACCGGTCACTTACCCAGTTAGACATGCCTGTGGGGGAGATTCTCAGGATCCAAGCTGCTGAGGTAGGTTGACAAGCTGGCTGGTTGCAATCAAACGTGCGCTGACCGTGGACTGTGCAGGGCAACGTCGGGGAAGGCTTACATCTGTGCTACAAGACCGACACGCTGCACATGATCTTCGAGCGGTTCGCGGCGTGCAAGGCGCACCGCTTCGTGTGCGTGGACGAGTATTCGCGCTGCGTGGGTCTCGTATCCCTCAGCGATCTGTTTAATTATTTCCTCGAGTAGCGAGCGAAACGATAGGAGTGTCTCGCGCTCGCCAGCTACCGACTACAGGGGACAGACAGACATAAAGGAAATGAAACACCGTGCAGCGAGCGACGAAGGAGAGGGGGGACAAGAAGAACACAAACAAATCAAACAATTACCAACTTTGAGAGAAGACGGTGGGAGCAGCAAGCGGGTAGCAGCACCACCAGCCTTGCGTCACGCACACCTCGCTTTTGCCACTGGGCATGGGCTTACTGCACTTCGGGTCGCCAGCGCCGTACAGCTGCAGAAAATGGCTGCAACAACATGTTGCACCGATACCAACATGGCTACACAGAAAAGAGCCTCAACGGTCAAGCTCAACATGGTCAAGTTGCCAAGAACTGCAACTGCACCAACTCCACCATTAGCTTAAGCGTCGACTGCGTTGCAGCCTCCGTGATACATTAAACAAAAAATCGCTTTGCAGACTCCGGTCCTCGGTGGCCATTGCGGGCCTCGCTCCATCAGCGCAGCGTCTCGAGGTGGCGGCGCAGCTGGTCCAGGTCGCACGAGGGCAGCCCGATGGGCGGCTCGCGCCCCAGCGCCGTGTACCGGTTGAAGATCTTGGCCAGCAGCTCGTCCTTCTCGCGGCGCTGCGCGATGCTGCGCGCCTTGTCCGGGTCCGCGTGGCCGCCCTGGCGCCAGTCTCCCTTGCGGGCCTCCGCCGCCTCGGCCGCCCGCGCCCGCTTCTCCGCGGAGGACGGTTCCGGTCCATTGGTGTGCAAAGCCCCTCCCAGCGCCTGGCCGTGTCTCGGCTGCTGCTGCTGCTGCTGCTGACGCGGCCGCGTAGGCTCCGACACCGCCGAGCGCTGCGCCTTGGACGAGCAGCACCCCATTCCTCTCCTCGCTATTCTGGTTTTGGGGAGCTACACTGTCGAAACGTATAGTCCTTACATATAGACTGTGGAAAGCCCAAAACACCGTACGATTGGGTCGATCAAATGTGCTATTCTGGGTTCCGTAGCTGCTCGACCGGCCACCCGTTCACTTGCTACTTGTCCTCTCATTATTGCCACCACCTCGACAGCAGCAGCGCCGAGGTAGCCATGTCGTCCGCCATGGCCAAGATCTCCGAGCTGGAGGCCGAGTACGCGCGCACGCAGAAGAACAAGGCCACCATGAAGCACCTGTGCCTGCTCAAGGCCAAGATCGCCAAGCTGCGGCGCGAGGTGACGGACGCCGGCGCCAAGTCGGCCGGCGCCGGCACGGGCGAGGGCTTCGACGTGAACAAGGTCGGCGACACGCGCGTGGGGCTCGTGGGCTTCCCGTCCGTGGGCAAGTCCACGCTGCTGACCAAGCTCACGGGCACCTTCTCCGAGGCCGCGTCCTACGAGTTCACGACGCTCACGGCCATCCCCGGCACGCTCAACTACCGCGGCGCGCGCATCCAGATCCTGGACCTGCCCGGCATCATCGAGGGCGCCAAGGACGGCAAAGGCCGCGGCCGACAGGTCATCGGCACGGCCCGCACCTGCAACGTCATCCTCATCGTGCTGGACGCCATGAAGCCGGCCACGCACAAGAAGCTCATCGAGTTCGAGCTCGAGGGCTTCGGCATCCGCCTCAACAAGAAGCCGGCCAACATGGTCTTCCGCCGCAAGGAGCGCGGCGGCGTCAACTTCCAGACCACGGTCCCGCAGAGCGAGCTGGACGCCGACACGGTCTACCAGATCCTGCACGAGTACAAGATCCACAACGCCGACGTGACGCTGCGCGCCGACGTGACCGTGGACGAGTTCATCGACCAGATCGAGGGCAACCGCGTCTACATCCCGTGCCTCTACGTGCTCAACAAGATCGACCAGCTCACGATCGAGGAGTTGACCATCATCGACCAGATCCCGCACAACGTCGTGATCTCGGCCCACCACGGGTGGAACCTGGACGAGCTCCTGGAGACGATCTGGGACTACTGCCACATGATCCGCATCTACACCAAGCCCCGGGGCAGGCTGCCCGACTACAATGCGCCCGTGATCCTGCACGAGGAGAGCCCGACCGTGGAGAACTTCTGCCAACGCATCCACAAGTCGCTGCTCAAGGACTTCAAGTACGCCTGGGTCTGGGGGGCCTCCTGCAAGCACCAGCCGCAGAAGGTCGGCAAGGAGCACCAGCTCCAGGACGAAGACATTGTGCAGATCGTCAAGAAGGTGTAAGCGAAGCCTGCTGAGTTCGTTCCGAGGGGAGGAGGAGTCCCCCGGATGCAGCGCGTAGCCATGTCTGCTGTTACCCGGGTGCGTTCAAGATGCCAGGGTGTCTAGCGCAGACACAGCTGCGCTCGCACGCGAGGCCGTGGAGTGATTTATTATGGATCCCTCGTCCCTCAACGCTGGCGACAAAATGCAGGATGGAGACCGATGCGTCGTGACGTAGTGGTTTCTGCACTTTGCACCAGATCCTCCGCACCAATAGACTACCGATTGACTGTAGCTGCACCCGTATTTGCGCTGCGTACAGGAAGGAATGAGAATGAGCAGCACTTGCGTGTAGATAAATCATTGTGTATTGTTGCGTAGAATGACGAGGCCACGCCGTTCGGGGCGAGGCTACTACGTAGTACTTCGAAGTATTTAGTAGTTTTGAAGCGGCCTCATCGATTCCGGGTCTATCTATCCCCCTCACCGTCTACAGGTTGACGCTCTGCTGCTTGCACTGGCTGAGCGCGTCGAGGTAGAACTGGCAGGAGGCCACATCGTTCGAGTTGCGGTCGATGCACTCGAGGAAGGCCTTGTTGTCACTGGCGCACACGGCTGCGACGGGGGCAGGAGCCGCAGTCACGGGCTGGGCAATCGGCTCCTCCTTGGAGCCGCTGAACGAGTCGATGGTGGCATTCACACCGTGGCGGGCGATGGCACTGCCCGTGCCGAACGCGAAGCCCTCGGCGACAGTGGAAAGCAGACCGCCGCCGACACTGGGGGAAGGGGCACTGGCCTGAGCAGGGGCCGGAGCGGCAGGCTGCTTGGCAGGCACGGGGGCAGCCTTGGTCGGAGCAGGCTTGCGGGCGGGGGCGCTGGAGCGGCGAGAGCGAGCCATTTTGTCGCTTAACTTGCGCTTGACCTGGTCGATCCGATTGTGAGGCTGGCAACGGAGACCAAGTTGCCTTTTCTACAAACATTACATCCATCAATAGACCCAGAGTCTAGGCCAGACCGAACCTTCTGGAACCGCACAATCGGCACTGCCGCCCTCGACATCTTACCAACAACTTTCTTGTTCACCACGATCTCGACGAAGGACGACTCTAGAAAAGGCTGCAACACCTCTTATGATGTTGGAACAAGATGTGGTTTACTCAGTTTCCAGCATCGTCCGAGAAATTGACGTAAGTTACGCTGATTGGAGTTTCCCCGTTTGTAGTTGCCCGTCAGAGAGACAACCCAAAACCCGATGATCGATTGGGATGTAGTCCTCCGCGATGGCCGTGTACACTTGCTCGACGGAAATACCACAACTGATCTCCATTGTCAATGGTCTCATTGCCGCTCCACCCATTCTCGGTCAGCAAAATGTCAGCGCTCCTGTCGTATGCGTGCATTAGATTCCGACTATCGCGGTAGCCTTGAGGATATCCGTTGAAGCCCGAGCACTTGGCGTTGCCGTCGCCGACGCCACGAAGCGTCAATACCTCGGCCACACGGTCAACCCTCCACCAATTAGTGAAGAGTCTGTGCGTATCGGATCGACTACAATCCGGTGAGTGGAAAGTGGCCACGAATACTTGGTACTGAAAAATCAACGATCCCCCACATCAGGGAAACTCCAGAGCCCAAAACTGTTCACGACGTACTGTGTATCCTCCATTCCATGTTGACTAACCCCCAATAATATCAGCGTTTTTGCGCTTATAGTCCCATGTCATTCACTCGCCTGAAGGAGTCGATCGAAGATGACATCAACAACTTCCAAAGATCATCTTCTGCAGGTTCACTTTGTCCTTCGACCCTGTTGCTGCCACTGTCCGTTGCGAACAGCGGGTTTTGCTGCTTTTGTGGCCGGGAATTCGCCATCGCACCAGTAACGGCGACACGTCGCGGCACGATCGGTCTAGTTGGCGCCCCGACCTTCTTGCGCTGCTCCTCCAGTTTCTCTCGTTCCTCGAGAATCAGGCGCAACTTTTCCTGCGGGGACTGCACGTCACCGATAGCACTGCGCACACGGTCGACAGAGGAGGATACCAGGATGTTCCAGATGCTGTCTTCCTCTCCGTCCATCGTTTGGTCACTAAAGAGTGGGTTGCTGCCCTTCGCGAACGACGTCGCCGCCGTGCCTCCTGTGGAGGAAGAAGCCAGCAGCGACGCTAGGAAACCCGTCGTCGAAGTCGTCATAGCCGTTGGCAAGGCCGGTGCGGCACTTGCCGGCGCCGCAGGAGACGCACGATCGCTCTCTACTCCGGTGCACGACGATGACACAAGGAAAAACAACGCCGACTTGACCATGTCGTCTGAAAACATCGGCGCCGCTGCCTCTGCTCCTGTTGTTGCCTTGTTGTGCTGGGTCCCATGAGCAGTATCTCCCGTCTTGCTGAGGTAACTAATGGGGTCCGGCAGCTCGGAGCTCGCGGGTAAGAACCCAGTCCCCTCCACGAACTTGGCCAGGGACATGGCCCCGGGCTCCGGCTCGTCCGAGAAGAGCGGATTCCTCGCCACTTTGGCCGGAACTTGCTGCGTCTGGCCGGCGGTCGTCTTGCGCCTCTTGGCCATTGGGTCGGCCGCGGCTTCTACCCTGTTTCTCGTCCTGCCTTCCCTCGGGGGCACACTGAGCGTCACCTTGAGGGATATCTGCGGTTTCGGCGTTTCAACACGTGTCGAAACGGTTTCGACATGGGGTTTCCGCGCGGTTTTGGCGCTTTTTCGCTTGGGCTTCCGCTCGATCTTGCTGAGCCGGCCGGGCTGGCCCCTGCGGAAGTCCGGGTGCCTGTACTCCTCGCGCGCGTCCTCCTCCTCGCAATCGCCGCGCGTGAAGCCGTGGTCCACCAGCTGCTGGCGGAAGGCGCAGAGCCGCCCTCGGAAGTAGCGCGGCAGGATCTGCGCGTCCAGCGCGGCGCTGTCGTGGATGGAGAAGGAGGCGCCGCCCTCGTCCCAGGCGATCACGGCCGCGCTCTCGTGGTCCAGGATGCGGTACAGCTTGCGCACGAAGCCCGTGGGGATGCCCACCGCCATGGCCGGTTGGTGGCTGACTTTTGACAGTCTAAAAGGGTTTTAACGCGATTTTTGGATTGGAAGGGTACATGTACCCATGTTAGAGGACGAGATGGCTACACTTACTGCGTGCCGTTGGCAGACACCCAGCGCAGGAGGTTGTTGAGGGTGTCGTCCGAGAATTGCCCGTTCTCGACGATTCCTGGAGGCAGCGGGGGCAGCACCACGGGCGGCCGCCCTTCTGCGAAGATGTTGGTGCTGCTCGTGCTGTTGGCGCTCGTCGTGGACGCCACAGTGGCCGTCCCCCGCCCGTCGGTCGACAGCGACGTGCTCAGCAGCGCGAGCAGAGCCTCCATGACGTCCTGGGGCATTGCCTCGTCCTTCGTCGGCACTATGCTGTCGGTCAAGGGGACGGGCAATCCCTCCCCCGCCAGCCCTTGCACGAAGCCGCCCAACGAGTCGTCCTGTGCAAATAGCGGGTTGCCTGCCAACGCCGCTGGGTCGACAACGGCATGCCTCAGCTCTGGTTCCGGCTCCTGCGACACCACTCGATGCACCCGTCTATAGATACTACTAGCACCGCTCTTCCCTATCTTGACGTCACTTGCCACAGCTGCAGCGGACTCTGGCGGTTGCTTGCGCTTCTTCCTCCTCGGCGGCCGCTTCCTGGGCAGCGGCGTGTGTGAGATCTGGTTGAGCTGCTCGGGGCAGCCTCGACGGAAGAACAGGTGGCGATACCGCTCCTGGCCCCGCTCGGCCGCTACTGCAGTGAAGCTGTGCTCCTTCAGCTGCTGGCGGAAGGCGCTCAGTCGGCCGCGGAAGTAGCGAGGCAGCACGTGAGCTTCCAGCGCCTCGCTGTCGAGCAGCACGAAAGACGCGCCGTCGGCGTCCCAGGCGATGACCGCCGCGCTCTCCTGGTCCAAAATGCGGTACAGCTTGCGCACGAACGCAGTGGCGATGGCCGGCAGCGCGGGCGCCTGCATGGCCGCCAAGGGGGTCGTGGGAAGCCACCGCTTGAGCCCCGCAGGGTAAATTGAAGAATGAGACGATGGGCATCTCGGCGGAAATGCTTATCTTGGTTAAAGTATGGCGCGTTTCAAGGGGATGATGGGCCGGTTGTCCCGCCAAAAGCTCGACGCAGCCGACGTGTTGGCGCGACCAAAGGCAACAAAGCCTTGTACATGTGTAGCCAACTGCGTTCCTGTCTAGTAGTACATGGCTAAAGCCTGCAAGTGCCTCCAACGCCACCTCTTCCAGGAGAACTTTCTCTTGGCTGGTCGTCACCTGACGGACGTAACCACGGCGCACCAGCTTTTGCAAATGCTTATAAGAGCATCGGCAGGTCTCTAAAGTAGGCTGTCTACATGATGCCGCACACCTTGGACTGGATGGCGGAGACCTTGTCGGGCGTGACGCAGTGCGCGCCTCGCTTCTCGTCCAGCACACTCAGTCGCACGGAGATTTTGCGTCGGCAAAGCACGCGCAGCGAGTCGTGCGCCTGCGTCAGCGACCTCCTCCGAGAGCGCGACTTGTCCAGTGTTGCGTCGATCACTTGTGGGGGGAATTCCATCCTGTCGAAGGACGAAGAGAGGGGCGAGATGTGGTGATGCCGTCCGAGACTCATCGTGCTGTCCGGTTGCTCCTCAGGGCGGATCAGTGGACGAGCTTGCATCTGATGCCGCCCAGTTGGAGTCAACGCCTCGACCTCAGGACGGGATGCAACGTCTGATGGGGTTGGACTCGTCGAGTCTTCAACGGTGCAATCATCGGTAGCGATGCACGCGTCCAGCACCTTCGCGAGAGACGATTCACGCGTCAACGCAGCGTTGGGGTCGTCGCCGACCTTGGCGTTCATCGACCGGTTGCGATACAGCCTCCGTGACGGAGACTTTGGACTCTTGTCGTCCTCTTGAAGGGGAAATGACGACATTGCTGTAAAGGTAGCAGCTCTTCTGTCTGGCGATGCTTCTGCTGGGGATGCACGTTGAGCCGCATTGCAACTGGTGTCTGCAGTCACGCTTGGCGAGGTCCTTTTGGGGCTGACGGGAAGAGGGTCATGGGACGTATCCTCCCCTTCGTCCGAGCTGGACGAGAACTCGTCCAGTTTCAAGCTTGAGGGCCGTGTTGGTGTTAGCGGGGAGGCTCTCAGCGACGCGAGTCGCGCTGTCTTGGACGGGTTACTTGACCGTCGTCTTGGCGTTGCTTCCTCATCGCTGAACGCTGCGCCACTGCGTGGAGAAGCAGCCGGAGACGTCACGGGCGACGATATCGGGGACAGTTGCATGTCGAGCACGGGGAGCTTCGCTTTTCGCACGGGTGAAGACTGCGGGGGTGCTTCATGTACATGCACGTTGACCTTTGGCTTCAGTGAACCGAGGGGGCTGCTTAGAGGACTCATTCGTGGCGAGGTTGCTGTATCACCGCTACTTTTCGAGCGTGCAGCGTCTTGTAGTGCAGTGTTCGAGGTGTCAGCATCGTTTGTAGTCGGCACTTGTTCACTGGCGGGAGCTTTGGTCTCCAAACCTTCCGCGTCTTTGGTTTTTTCTTCGCCTCGACTTGTATCGATCGCAGGAGGGAATACACGAAATGATGTCGTGCTGCGTCGTGACAGTCTGCGTGCCAGAACACCCGGTGGCTGACTTGAGTCCGATCTGGAGGGTGACGATAGCGGACGGGGGGGACTAGTACCTCCTGAGTTGCCTGGAGACTCGTTTGCGAGCATAGAAGAAGTTCCAATAGCGCCGTCACCCAGAGACGACGCAGTCTCGACCGAGTCAGATCCACTTTTGGCTGGAGAAAGCTCGGCTTGGAGAGGCAAAGCTCGTGCTGCGCCAACGGATGCTACACGGTCGGGTGTATCAGTTAAGGTACTCAACGCTCGAACGGGTTTGGAATTCCGGCTCGAGAGTCTTCGAGATAGTACGATAAATCGCGTTGTAGCTATCAGCGTGCTTGAGGCACCATTCCTTTCAACAGCAGCGGGTTCAGCTCCTGCTTTGATTGGCGATTTCTCAACACGCGCTAAATCGCCCTCCACCGTCGCAAGTAACTCGGGGGTTGCGCCTAGTGCTCGAAATGACATTGAGGTTTTCCTTGACAGCCTTCGAGATGGCGAACTGCTGCCTGGATGAGCCTCGGTCTTGCTCGGGGATGAATCAGTGTCAATGGCACTTTGAGCTGACAGATCGGAGCTGAAATCTCCTTTATCCGACAACGACTCCCTCCTCTTTTTCCTGTTTAAAGGGCTTGTTGATGACTCTGAATTGCTCTCCCCTTCTGGGATTCCAATTGTTTTCGCGAGTCCTCGGAAGGAGGTTGACTTGCGTTTTGTCAGTCTGTGGACGTTATGAGGACTCCCTGAGTCTGACTTTGCAGGAGACTTGTCCCCCTTCAGGGGTACCAGCGAGGTGCTTCGGCTGCAAGACAATGGCGCGGCATCATCAGCATCACTTTTGCCCAGCGGCAGGTCATCATTGGTTTCTTCATTTGGCGAGACTCCGGGCACTCGTGCGCTGTCAATATCGGAGATTAATGTCCGAGTGGAGCGCGAGTGATGTGTCGACAACCTCCCCGGCAAGGGACTGGGATGGCTACCAGCGTCCGCCTTACCGGGGCAATCATCTCTCTGAACGGGAGATGACGCGGTTGGTGCTGCGCCATCGAACAGTGACGAGATCGCTCCCAGCTGACTTGTACGCCGCGTTCGTGTCATTGAAAGCGAGCCCACCGTCTCACTAATGCTTTCCACGAGGCGACTTGACCGTGTCTGTACTTTATGGATCATCGCCTCACCAGGAGCCATCTCCGTCGTCTTCGGTACTGAGAGTTCACTACCCGCTTCTGCATTGTCTTCAGCTGATTGAGGCGAAGAAACAGGAACGTGTTTCGTGACTGGAACCGCTTCAGCTCGTCGAGCGCCACTAACATCGCTAAGCTTAGCAAGCGACTTGCGGGCGTTGTTGAGCCGCGAAGACATTTTCATCTTGAGCTTCATCACGAGGATAAAGTTGTTGACTGGCGTGAAGGCAGCTTCGATCTCCTGCTGCGTGACCATCACCTCCACACCCGGAGACCCCCGGGCTAATTCACCGCCTGCTCCTGACAGCCACGGGTGGGTTTTGAGCAGCGGAACCGTGATACGCAGGCGCGGATCTTTTTCGAGGAGCTGAGTGAGAAGCTCCGCGCATTCTGCATCCAGATCCGGTGGCAAAATGAGCGGATCCACGCTAATCGAAGTCATCACATCGCTCAGCGACGCAACGCTGGTGCCAAACGGTAGCGTCCCCAATAGCAACGTGAACATGGTCACCCCCAGCGCCCAGACATCCACCTGGTAGGGGTCATACTCGTTTCCAGTTGTGCATTCGGGGGCGAGGAAATGGTACGTTCCTTCCGTACTACGGAGCCTTAACGCTGACGTGTTGCCCGCTTTGGCCGCAGCTGGCAGTTCATCCTCGTTCATGTACGCGACGCCGAAGTCAGCGAGCTTGTACTGGTCACCGGCAAGAAGAATGTTCTCGGGCTTAATGTCGCGGTGGCAAATGTGATTGCGGTGCACTGCGAGGTCGATCAACAGAGTCAGTGGTCTATCCTCCAAGAGATACCGAGCAAGGGGACGTACGGAAATCCAGCGCTGCCACGACATCGCGCATGCACTCGCGTACAGCGTCCTTCTCCAGCACCCCCGTTCGGGTATTGCGAGCCAAGTAGCGGAACTGCTTGTCGTCCCAATACATAATCTGACCTCCACGAATGAGCTCGATCACCAGGAACAGTTTGTCGTCGGCCGGACTGTCGATCACCTCGTACAGCCTTACCAGGTTCGAGTGCGCCAGCTTTTTCATGATGGCCACCTCCTTTTGAACTTTCTGCAGAGGGACAAGCAGACGTGAGGAATGTTAGCTTTGCCTTAAGTGTGTCTCTCTCAGTTGAAGCAGAGTACCTGGAAGGCGTTGGAAAGCACGAGCTTCCCATCAACGCGCTTGTACTCACGCTTGCGCTTCAGGATGGACTTGTTGATGACCTTGAGGGCCTATGTCACCACAAAACCCAACCAAACAAGGCCGTTATGTGGCCAGCTCAGCTACTCACTCGTCCAAGTACAATCACGTAAAGTTTCATATATTCACTCACGAACTCGTTGCCGGTTTCGCTTTGGCACAGATAGACCTTGGAAAACGTGCCTTCACCGAGCATGTCCATGATCTTGTAGTTGTTGACGTAGCTCGTGGCGCCTGCAGAGTTCACCTGCACGTCGGCGGTGGCCGTCTCGATCACATCCATGAGTGCTCGCACGGTTCTTCAGTCTAGCCGCGTAAACGCAGACGCTGGGAGTAATACAGCTCACGACGAAAGACTGCGCTCGTCTTGTCCCCGCGAGGCCGACGCTAAATTCAGCGACCAGCACCAGAAACAAGCAGCTTCAAGCAAGCGTGCAGTGTCCAGGAAGGAGCCTATCCTTAGCCTAGCAAGAGCATGACCTGCTCACGGCCCTTATGAAGAAACGGCTTTAAGAACAGAGAACACATGAGTACTATTCGCCAGGGGGTTATACGGTCAAGCTAACTACCGTCTTACGCTTGGATGCACGTGGCCCCAAAGCTTGGCTTGAGCTTCGAGTCGATGTAGTCGTTGGCCACCGACAGCAACTGGTCGTTGATGTTTGAGATGAACGTGTCGTAGGTGTCGCCCCTCTTGTTGATTTCGCCAGCCGTGAAGTCTGCCACAGCGTCGGTGATCGCCGAAATGACCGGTCCAGAGCTGTGGAAGCTGAAGTCCGAGTCGATGATGGAGCCAAAGTCCAACGCTACGGTTTGAACTGCCGCAGACTCGAAGCGCTGCAACAGCGAGTCCATGATTGTGCTGTACTTGCCGTCAATGCCAGCAACTTCGATGGCAGTGACCGTGAAGTCTTCGCAGTCCGCTGCCCCCGCCGCGCAGCCAAACATGTTCGCCTGCACATTCGCTGACAGTGTGGGCTTCTCAAGCGTGAGGGAGACGTCGACCGTGATTGACGTGCCAAGCTCCTCGAGCTTCAGGCTCACGGTGGCGTCAATAGATACCTCGCCGGTGCAGTAGGCACCAAGACCGACGCGGTTCGATGCCGAAGCGTTGAGGTGCTCCGGCACGACGTTTGCAAGCCCGGTCATGTTCAAGCGGTCGAGCGTGGGGGTGAATGTGAGGTCCTGGCCGAGGATGGAGTACGAAAACTTGCCGAGGTTGATGTTCTGCAGTACGAGCGGGTCGTAGTCCTTCACGAGGGTGGACAACAAGGTCGACTGGGTGGCGACGTCGACGGCGTTGTTCAGCAGGAGGAACTGCGTGTCCTGGGCCGTGAAGTCGACCAGAGAGCAGCTTTCGTTGACGGACTTGTCAGCGTTGGCCGGGCTGAAGGTGGCAACGAGCGCAGCGGCGGTGAAGGCGCGGAGCATCTGGACCATAGTTGGCGTACTATCGGAAAGGTGGTTGGAGGAGTCGAAGGAGAATTGGAAAGTGGTCGACTTCGGTGGAGACACACACTACTACCTGTTGCCTGTTTGGCTGTAGCTGAACAGGCATGTCCCTCGTTGAATCGGCAGCAGGACGATGGTCGCCGATAAGAAGTGACTCCACTCCATCGGCTTTCGTTAGCGCCAACTGGGGCAGCACTAGTCGTGATAATAGTGCACCACGAAAATGGACGCCGCCAGAAGATCGGAAGGCTGTTGCGTAGCAGGTGGATCCCCCGAATCGCATCTGGTTAAGCGGTAGAGTACACTACTTTAGTAGCCGTATTGCGGGGACAAAGTATGGATACGTTATCCTCGCGCGAGGAGTGCGAGTTTCGCCGCCGCTGGAACGGTTGCGCGCAGTCCAGCAGCTGCGATCGCGGTGTTCGGCGGCATGGCTAGCAATAGCTGTCGCTGCCACCCGTGGGATGTGGTGCTCAGTCCATTGGATGGAGCTCTAAGGGTTTGCCGCTCGAGTTGCCAGTCCCGAGCCTCACGAGAAGCACAGTGCTTGAAGCACTGCTTGTGTACCAGAACAGCTTGATGCAGTTTCGCGTCGTCGTGGACCAAGGACAGGACGCGGAGCTGTGCGTTCCCGCCTCCACGTTGTTAAAAGGGAAAATGGCCAAAGAGGTATGAATTCGCATCGTAAATGCCAAATGTGTAAAGCTGTGTCAGTACGGCACCAACTCTTATCGTGTACTGGATGGCACCAACTCTTATCGTATACTGGAGAGGAACCGTGTAGTCGACTGGCAACCATTGTTGACGTCGTCATGCGCCGCAATCGTACGTGACTGGTCTCTCAAGAGAATCAAGCTCGCGGGGACCTCGCTCGCGGTCATGGGGATGCATACCTTCGTGCCGATCAGTCTCCCAGCATGAGTGTTTCAGAAGCGAGTGGCACGCCATATGTAACGTACGTGCGGCTGCATCTACAGCTTCGCCAATTTTGTCAGTGCTCAACTGGCGCTTGCCACAGGGTGGTTCCAAAGCTGATATCGGTGCTGGAGCGTGGGCTCTCCCCACGGTTGCTAGTGCTACAGCTCGAGTCCCAGCAGAGACAAGTGCTGCACAGTGCACGGTGCAGTGCACCACCTTGACCGAGCACCTTGCTCAGCTGACTGCATTCTCCATCTTCTCTCAAGTTTCTGTGACTGTAGGTGTATGAAGGGGTATGCACCGACGATTTGTTTCGGTGTGCATACATGTAAACAATCCAACGTGACAAAACCACTACTGCTTTTGTCACTTTTTTGCTCGGTAGGGTTAGGGAGTTTCTTCTGTTGCTGGCAAATCATTCGCGCAACATTCTCTCCTCACGCAACTTGCGGGCCAAAACCCGGAAGAAAGCGGAGTGCGCACTCCAACGTGTCCTGCTGCCGATCCGCGCGGGGCTGTATCTGCGTCTGTAGGCGTCCGTCGCGCTCGCCGAGGCCCTCATCGTGTGCTCGGTCCCTCCCTCTTCCTGTCCATACCAGGTTCACCCGCATCTTGTGCGTGGACGCCCCGTTCTGACCGCCGCATACGTGGAGGGAGACGCGGGCCCATCCAGGGCATGAACCGCAGCGCTCTGGACGTCCATCGAGTGGCCTCCGACGTGCTCAAGCGAGACATGGAGCGCAGCGGCAGCTCGCCCTCGTCCCCCGCGACGGACTCGGGCCGCGGCGGCCAGCTGAGCTTCAGCACCTTTCTCATGGACGAGGTGGCGTCCCCCGTGCAGTCGCAGAGGGCCGCCAGGCGCCCCCCGCCGCCGCCTCTGAGGACGCAGGGGGCGACCAACGCGCCCCCGAGACGCTACAACCCGCCGATGGACGTCCAGAGACGACGCGGGGAGTCGGACGGAGACATCCCCGTGCTGGAGGCCGCCAGAGACAGCAGCGGCTTCCGTCTGGACGGAGCGGACCAGGCCGAGGTCCGCGTGACCAGCGACGACGAGGAGGACAGAGCAGAAGCCAAGGTCGTCGTGGGGGAATACGACGCCGAGGAGGACGACTTCGTGCCGGTGCTGCAGACGCCCGAGGACGCGCTCCGGGCGCACCGACACATGGGCAGCAAGAAGTTCTCGTGGAGAGCGTCAGCGCGACGAGGTGTCCCCATTGGCAGGACGGTCCGAGTGCCCGACCAGGAGACGCTGCTGAGGATGTCCACGAGGAGCACGGAGCTGTCGTCGAGTTACGCGAGCAGCAACTCGCAAGGGTCGAGGAGAAACTCGGCGTCTGTACGCATTGATCGAGAGTTGGTGCGCAGCGGGTGGCTTTACAAGCAGGCGAACGTCATGTACGTGCTGCGGTATCTTAACGGAAGAGTGTGTGGTTGAATTAACGGGGTTGCTTTTGCTTTTGTTGTGGTGGGATTCCACAGGAAAACCTGGAAGCGGCGGTACTTTGTGCTCATTAAGCGCACTAATCTAGCGACGGGCGAGTACTGGGCATCGCTGCAGTACTACAAAGGCAACAATTTTGCCAAGCTGCGTGGAGAAATGCATCTCCAGGACGGCATGCTGTCGGTCCGCTTTCTAGAACCAGATGAAACCAAGCGACCGTTCTGCTTCGAAGTAGCCGGCGAAGACTTTTCGTTTGTGTGCTCCGGGTCGGATGACGACGACGCAAGTGCGTGGGTTTGTCTTCTGCAGAGCTTGTCAGGTGGAGGAAGTAGCACCATTCCGCCATCGGCCGGTCTTCTCGGCACAGCAGCGGCAAGCAGTCTACTCCAGTCGTCAGACGGAGCAACGGGTAATCGGATTCGCACGAGCACGATCGACGCTCGGAGTATTCGCATCGTTGCGGAGCTGCGCCGAGTGCTCCACACAAGCAAGTCCCCCGAGGCCGCCAAGTTTAAGAGCTTTATTGGCTCATTCGAATCCCGGAGTTCAGGTTCTCTTCGTCAACTCCGCGACTTTCATGCCATACTTACAGAATCCATTGTAAAAGACCATGGCGCTCGCATCTTGGCAGCTCTCAAGGACCCGGGAAACGACGATGCGAGTGGTACTATCAACTGTGCGGGCAAGAAGCACGACTTGCTGCCAATCTCGCTTAATATTTTGCGTTCGGCTGTTTCTCGTCATGTGGAAGAAGTGCTTTTCCTGCCTCTACAGGACAAGATTAACACGTTCCTGCGTCGTGTGTACCATGAAGAGGAGTCCTCGATTAACCGCAAGGTGAGGTGGCTACAAGGAAAAGACCAAATGTACTTCAACATTCCAGTGTACCAGATCTCGTGGAAGGAATGGCGGAAGGCATCCAGAATTCTTGCTCAAATTGCGCTAGTTCCGCTACCCGCAGCCAAGTACGATGTGCTTACGAGTACGATCAAAGCGATCCAGTCAACCTATGCTGAGGAGCACGACACAATCTCTGAGCTGGAGCCACTCGAGACAGATGACGTCATCCCCATTTTCACCTACGTGCTGTCGAACAGCGGACTGGAGAACCTCATCTCACTTAAAACCTTGTTGACGGAACTAAACGGATCCTGGGCCGTCGGTAGATCACCTGACGACGAAACATCTTTAAACATTTTGAGGCATGCGGTAGACTTCATCAGCAACGTCAGCATCCCGGCCGTGTTGGAAGATATCTTCAAGGACCAAATTACGCTTTCGATTGATGGTGACTGGCGACGTGTATTGGAGTTTGAAGTGGAGCCAACATACCGCTACGGCGCAATTGTGGAGCATATTTCGCCTCATGGGTACTCAGCTGTGGGAACCATCATCACGCGTGGATACGTCTTGGTGACTGTGAACGGCCAGAATGTGGTATTGTGGCCGTTCCAGGATATTATGACCTTGCTTCTCGAGTCAGCATCTCCGCATCGGCTAGCATTTATCCCGGGAAGCAGCTACTTCAAGATTTTAACATCGAACAAGGCGTTGTGGAACGTGGCGTTGATGCATGCTTGTCAGCGCGGTGATGTATTCAGTGTGCAAATGCTGCTGGCAAATGGTGCTGATGTGAACTATGTTGCCCACGAGTGTGGCAGCAACACGCCGCTCCACGTCGCAGTTAGTGCGCTCCACTTCAATGTAGTTTCGTACATGCTCCAGCACGGAGCGAAGGTGAAGACTATCGGTGAATGTGGTCGCAGCGCACTCCACATGGTTGGATCTCCCTGTATGATGCCGGCGACGATAACTACGTCTAGCGATATGACGAAAGCAGCTAACGGAACAGCGTCGACATTGAGTGACTCGGACAAGGCTGTTTTAGTCATGAAGAAGCTGCTCGCCCATGGAGCTCCTCTCGACACTGTCGACATTTATGGCAACACACCAGTCATGCTGCTGGCTGAAAGGGGCTACCTTGGCGCAATCGATGCGATAATGGAGGCCGACAGTAATATCGACCTGAATGCCCGGAACTGGCAGCGTGGCATGAGCGCTCTTGCGCTTGCAGCAAAGAGCGGTCGGGCTAATGTGGTGGAAGGATTGCTCGATTATGGCGCCCAAGTCGATATTCGCACGCTACACGGCGAGGCTCCACTACATTTTGCGGCAGCTAGCGCGAGCCAACGTGTGTGCCAGCTGCTCGTGGAGAAAAGCTGCGATGTTGATGTTCGTACAAGTGAAGGATTGACACCTCTAATGATTGCTGTCGCTAAAGATCATGGGATGGCAATGGAAAAAATTGCTGCTTTGTCACCGTCAGTACCATCCCTGATGGGCGATGACAACGGACACCACCACCACCACCACCACCAGAAGAAGACGACGGTTGATTTGCGAAGCAGTATTCACGTGGACAACTCTTCTGTTATTTCAACAATGAACTATCTAGTGCAGATTGGCGCAGATATGTCCGCAGTCTGCGAAGTTTACCGGACACCTTTGCACTATGCAGCCCTGTACGGATGTGACGAGTTGTTCGCGTGTCTTCTGGCAAAAATGGGCGACGACGCAAATGCTGAAAGGCGCGATTTGTATGGGCAGTCTGCTGTGTCAATGGCGGAGGCTAGTCGTTCCTCGCACACGCTTGCGAGCGAAAACGTGTCTAACGATTGCAGTGAAGTGGGTGACAACGATGATGCTGACTCAGATGATGACGATGATGATGAAGACATGGACGAGGTGGAACAGGCAGACATCCCCATGTCACTGACAGGACGCAAGGACCTATCGGGGAAGAATTTGAGCATCAAGGACCTTGTGACGGAAGAAAACAATGGAGTAGAGGAGATTATCGCAGGGACTTTCGATGCTATTGCTGACCTACTGCTACGTTTTGAAAACTACCGTCTGGAGGAATTAAGTGCGCTCATCTGGTCCTGTGGATATGCGTCCAACGGAGGTGGAGACAATTTTCGTGAAATGGTCGACATTCTGCGAAATCTGTGGAAGCGATTCTCTGTTGGAACAGAAGCAGGCTTATATGTGCGACGCGTGGTGCTGAGTGCGTTGAATAAGTTGGTGGAGATATTGAAGCATAGCGTGGAGTGCGATATGGATGTATGCAACTACGTCGCTGAATTGTACACCGAGCTGGTCCCACTCCAGGATGAACTAGCCAAGGAGGATCCACAAGGCGCGCAATGGATAAGCGCGTCGTTGCTGCCCGAGTTTGCAGATGCTTGTCAGTCCAACCGCGTGCAGGAATTCCAGGTGCTTTCCTTCTGTGAGGGCGACTACACGTCGTTGAAGCAGTTTATCTGCACAGCGAAACAAGCAAACCCGAACCTTGAGTTTTTGGATGACGATCTGTTTCGTGCTGCGACGGGTATGGAAATTATTACAGAAGCAATGCGACGCCGCATGTCTCTCGCTGGTGTGTGGAGAACGGTAGAGGCCAAGAAATCGTTCGTGGTGAAGCCGGAAGAGGCCCTCGAAACTCTGTCGGAGGGGCGGTCGACAACTATCACGCCTTGGCAACCAAGAGGTGTGAATGTGGGCCGTACATATACCCCAGAGCAACGGAAGGCTCGACTTTGGTACGTGCGATCTACTACAGCTCAGGATGTGATGCTCGCTCATTCTAAGCGTTGTCTTTGTTGTTTACTTGGCGCAGGATTTTGGATCTGGACCCCAGCATCATCGCGCAGCAGATCACTCTGATGCAACATTATCTTTTCAGCAAGATCAAAGGTATACATTTGGTCAAGGTATCAATCATTGTAATGTTGCCAACACAACTAATGTTCATTGGATTTTATGCACGTAGTATCCGAAATGTTGGCGTCGAAGCGCAACGCCGAGAAGACGCCAGGGTACCAGCGTCTCCGACTGCTACATAATCACATCTCCATTTGGGTGGTTAGCCAGATTCTGATGCGAGGCGACGTGGACCAGCGCGCAGAGATCCTCGCCTATTTCATTCGCGTTGCTGGTGTGCTGCTCTCACCGCTGCAAAATCTTGACGGGTTCATGGCGGTCATGAATGCAGCAAATGATTCCTCAATCTTCCGCCTGAAGAAGACGTGGGGTCGTCTCCCACCACAATCGCGGGACTTATGGCAAGAGCTGGTACCGCTCACGGAGAAGGGTGCTCGGCCACTCAACAAGTTCACTAAGGAAGCAACTCCGCCGCTGATCCCGTACATGGGCGTTGTAATTCAAAACGTGATCGCACTCCAGGAGTACCCAGACCGCGTGGAGGGAGACCTGATCAACTTCAAGAAAATCCGCTCCATCGGCTTTCTGATTCAAAGGATACTGTCGTTCCAGAAGACGCCGTACTTGTTACCGACGGACAAGCGGGTTCTGGTATGTGCAGCCTGCATTACTTGCTGTTTGTTTGCTCAGAGGACTTACGCTTGTATGGTGCTTTGTTGCCTTCAGGAACATATTTGCTCAACGGTTCCCTTCATGGACGCTGACGCCTGCTTTGCGCGCTCACTGAAGATCGAGCCACGTGTCGCCGACGCTGGGACTGAGGCTTCGTGATAAGGTGAAAGGGCTTACTAGCGACGATGAATATACCGATGAAGTCAAGTGCTCAGCCACGCAGCATCCTGGTCTCCTGTACCCGGAGTTAGAGAACCATGATGCACGTCAGCACGAAAAGGTGTTTGTGGGGTCAGTGCTTGGAATGCATGCCAACAACCAGAGGGAACATGCCTGAGGGTCAGCGTAAGTAAGCTGTGAATGTAAGTAGTGCAAATCGGGGTGGTTCTTGGTTTGTCCACCGATGTGTATTCAATTGTGAAATGGTTGCTTGTGTTGCTCGTTGTTTTCTCTACGCTGCTTACTGCGATCCCGTGCTCTTAGGCCACAGATCCACCTTGCTTCATCGCGTCTAGTTGCAAGTGCTTCCAGAACATGAACAGAGCCAACGGGTAGTGCAGCATCGCAACGATC